>OX101790.1:4632332-4687332 GCA_944452715.1 Ophion slaviceki
GAGATATTCAAAGTGGCAACAGTTAGTGCCTCACCCTATATATATATATTGTAGGAAATAAATGAGACTAAAAGACGTTGTGTATAGATCTCAACCATTCTTTATTTTCCTCTCCCATCTAATGTTTTTTCCGTCTCCTTGGTCCGAGCACTAATCAAACGACGATCGTTTCCCCCACTCCGGCAGCCCGTAGCCGCCAGGGGCCCCGCTCGACAATTCGCTTACAATTCGGCCAGTCCTGACGCTCGCATGTCCTCATGCGTTGAACATCATTCTTACAGTTGAGTAGAAACGTTTTTTTTTTCGTTACAGTTTGAGATAACTTATAGCTAATTACATAATAAAGAAAACATATGATATATTGATACATTTTTTTTTTTCGGAGAAAACGTAAACTCATACATAGAATATAAACTTAACATATTAAATGATCATAACCTTTAAAAGATAATAGTGACGTTATTTTTGGACTATTCTTTGGGAGGTTGTGACGCGGGATCAACAGCCCATGGACGCATATTAGATGATTCCCAGGTTCCTACATAGGGTTTTTGAGAATTCTGAAATCCCTTTACATCACTGATAATACATCGATTGTTTCGGAGAGCTTTCGTAACTTCATTCGGGCCCCTGAATCGGGGAATCATCTTTTTCGATACTCCGGGAGTACTGTCGAAATTTTTTATCATGACTAAGTCTCCGGTTTTATATTCATGCGACGTCTTTCGTTTTTTGTCGTACGAGGCTTTTTGAGCGATCTGTGCTTTTGCAATGGCGTCAATTGCTTCCGCCCGGTCCTGATCGAGGTCTCTTTGATGATTATCAAGCTTTTCGCTTACTAATTCCTTAACCGCGTCGACTATCAGACCACGCTGATCAACGCCGAAGAGTAATTGACACGGTGTTTTCCCCGTCGATCGATTGACAGTGTTGTTTATTGCGTATTCAATCTGATCGAGCACTTTATACCATGACCTACCGGTTTCGTTGTCGGATAGTTTCGCGAGTATCGGAGAGATAATCCTGTTAATTCGCTCCACCTGGCCGTTCGCCTGAGGTGACCCCGTTGCGATTTTAACGTGCTTGATTTTGCGATTTTTTATGAACTCATCGAATTCGTTCGAAGTGAATGCGCTTCCACGGTCCGAAACTACTACCTGGGGGCAACTGTAGCTTTGAAAATATTGATTTAAACTAGTTATGGCTTCCCTCGAGTTGGTCGTCTTTGTAGGAAACAATCGAACGAATTTTGTGAACGCGTCAACTATCAAGAATACATATTTTTTCGTTGTTACTCGGTGGTCCACCGGTCCGTAATGATCAATGTGAATCGTTTGAAATGGAGCTGATCCTTTCGGAATCGGGTGAAGATAGCCTTCGTTTTTTCCGGAAATGGGCGAGAAAGAGATACATTTGAGACAGTGTCTAATATGTTCCGCGCACTTCTTACGAAGCTGAGGAAGCCAGTACGTGCTACGAATTGATTCGGCCATTTTATCCAATCCAACATGGCCCATTTCGTTGTGATAGCGGAAGAGGACATGTCTTTCCATTTGTTCGGGTACGAAAAACAAAAGAGCCTCTCCCTGTTTTTTATATACAAGCCCGTCTCTCATTTCGTAGACAGGATCATCCGATTTTTCGAGTTTTTCTATAATCGCGCGAATACCTGGATCGCGGCTTTGACAAATTGTGAGATTCCATTCGAATGGATTGTCTTCGACGACAAGAATCCCGAACGATCTACTTAAAGCATCGACATGCCTTATTTTTGTACCCGGACGGTGAACGATTTGAAAATCAAAGCTTTGAAGCTCAATACTCCAACGAGCAATGCGAGCCTTAATATCCCGTTTCTCCAGAGTTTGAGTGACCGCGTTACAATCTGAAACGATTACAAACGATATACCCTGAAGGTAGACACGAAATCTTCGTAACGCGTAAACAATAGCGAGCGTTTCGAGCTCGAAGCTATGATAGCGAGACTCCGGTTCAGTGGTTCGATGACTGAAATAGAAAATCGGGTGCATTTCTTTGTTTGATTGTTGCTGCATAAGCACAGCACGAAAACCATGAGAGCTAGCATCGCAATGAAGCTCGGTTGCCGCGTGAGGATTGTAAATCGCGAGGATGGGTGCATTCGTGAGTTTTTGTTTAAGTGTCTCAAATGCATTTCTTTCGTTATTACCGAATGTGAAAGTCACGTCTTTTTTGAGTAAATTATAAAGGGGCCTTGCAATCAGGGAAAAATTTTCAATAAACTTGCGAAAATAAAAGGCCAACCCGATAAAGCTTTGAATTTCCTTAACTGTTTTTGGTTCTGGGAAGTTTTGAACTGCCCGTACACCGTTATCCGTGGGGCTTAAGCCATCCCTGTTTACTCGATACCCCAAGTAGTCAATTTCGGTACACAGAAAGGTAAATTTGTCGAGGCGCAATTCTAGTTTGTTTTCGACCAACGTATCGAAGACTTTTCTAATTACTTGCAGATGATCCTCGAGAGTACAAGTCGCGACGAGAATATCGTCCATGTATACAATTACATTGCCGGTTTTTAGCAGCTCGGACATGACTCGATTGATAAATCGTTGGAAACATTGAGGACCGATTTTTAGGCCGAAGGGTAAACGAGTAAACTCGTATTGACCGAAAGGTGTCACAAACGAGGTATACTTGATAGAGTCAGCCGCCAGCGCGAGATGATAAAATCCGTCTTTTAAATCCAACGCGCTGAAATAGCATTTGTCTCGAAGCGCGCCGAGCTGATCCTCGATTAACGGGAGAGGATAATTGTCGCGACATATGATTTTATTTAGCGCTCTGAAATCAATGCACATCCGTATCTCGCCGTTTTTTTTCTAGTCAAAACGATTGGCGAGGTATACTCCGACGTACTCTCTCTTACAATTCCTGACTCGATCAAAGAATCTATTATTTCACCGACCTTTTCTTTCTCGACAAAAGAAAGCCTTCTCGGACCGTGCTGGATCGGTTGCTCGTTTTTTAAACTAATACGAGCTTCCACTTGTATTTTTGGCACGCTCGGCCGGTCAGGTTTGATGTAATGCTCGTGAAATATTTCTTTGAATTTTTCCCGGTCGCCCAACGAGATCTGCGTATTGACTGTTAATTCGTTCGCCATATTTTTTTTTCTCAACCGCGATATTAAGAATTTCCGCGGCTGTTTTGTCATAATCTACATCTTTCGTGAGTTTATATCCGAATTTTTTAAGCGTGTCTCGACCGAGAAGTACGGGAGTTGACATTGCGCTGTTCGACACGACCCCGACAGTTATTTTTTGAGTTTCCCCTTCCAAAGTGGCATTTAACTCGACTGTTCCTTTAACTAGGACTTTTGATTTATTCATTCCGTAATATCGTTGCCAATTTGGAGTGGGAGGCCCAATGTATTTTTTACTCACATACTGCTCTTTGATTAAACTTATCGGACACCCGGTATCGAAGCTAGATACCGTCGAAAACGCTTCGACGCCGGAGATATCGTAATCGATGCTTCTCTGGAATTCGTCTCTGCATTCGGCGTTCACGTCGATAAAGTGAATCTCGTTGTCGTCGGCCGGACAGTCGCTCTCCTCCGCGTCGCTCTCTCTCGGTGATTCATGAGTCTCCGACTCGTCATCTTCATCAGAAACGCAGCTAACTTGTCGATCGGCTTTAGCAGCAGCTTTTTTTGGCTCTGTCTGATGTTTCGTTGGTTTTCGATGTTTACAGTCTCTGGCATAATGGCCGGTGCCGTCACATTCATAACACCGAATAATTCCTCGTGTCGAGATTTTAGATTTCTCGTCCGTTTTGACACTCGAGAGCGGTGATCCCGGTCGCGAGTCAGATCGATATTTCGGCCTTACTTCCGTCGACGACGAAATATATCGTTTTTGCTTTTGTTTTGTTGACGGTAGTTTTATTTTAGCAAAGGCTTTTAGCAGACTCCCAACTTGGTCGAAAGCTTGCATGCGCGCTTGATTTTGCAGATGTTCGCAAGGTATGCCATCAATTACGTAATCCACCATTTCCTCGTCTGGTATCGGTACACGGTTTCCGAGAATCAGCTTGTGATGACAATAATCGGCAAACGATTCACTCGAACGCCACTCGCGCATCTCGAATTTCCGTCGAAGTTCCATTTTACTCGGGCGCTGATCGAACATCGATTGCATCGAGTTGAACAAAGTATCGATATTCATTTCGAGATACTCGACTCTACTGTGATACCAGTTCAGCGCTTTGCCGCGTAATTTCGAGCCAATCAAAATCTTCATGGCGTTCTCATCAAGCTCGTAAGTATCCCGCAAGAGCATGGCTTGAATTTTCCATCTTGAAAAATCAACCCCGGAACCGCTGTATTCACTTAATAGCTCACCGACACTTTTTATACTGATCGATGAACGCGAGACAGTTGACGACACACTGTGACGCGGTGAGGCCCTTAACGCTTCGTTCTCTCTTCTGAAGAAGTCGAGCTCTCGTTGCATCAGCTCTCTTTCTCTCTCTAATAAAGCAGCTTCACGTTGTGCTATCTCCTCGTTCTGCCAATCTGGATTATTATCGCGTCGTTGATGTTCCACGTTTCCGGCGTCCTCATTTTGCCGGTCTCTATCATTATCGTGTCCCTGAATTTCATTATTTTCAGGATCTTCGTTTTCGCGTGCTTTCACATCCGCTTGGATTTCGCTCGCTTGTGCTATCCATTCGTTCGTCGGATCATTTTCTTGCAGACGAATAATTAAATCTGCCTTTCGACCATGAGTGCCGAGTCCCTTACGTCGACATATCTCACGAAGTTGAAAAAGTCTCAACTGTTGAGGCTCCATCTTTTGCTCGAACTTCTCTTTGTTTCTCGCGGCACGCGGCTCAACGAGTCTCTCGGATCGCAGAAAAGCACACAGCTAGACAACGACCGATACGTTTACCTATTTTTCGGGTTTGTGTTGAAGCACACAGCTACACAACACGCGCCGAAGACTTTTTCGATTTGTGATGATGCATAAAGCCAATCAACACTCGCGCTTTGTCTCGCGGCACACAGCACATCGAGATATTCGTACTCGCCGAAGCACCAACCTAAACGACGTTCGCTCGGTTTCGAAACACGGTGGAAATACCCCACTTCTGATATTTCCAGGAAATAAATGAGACTAAAAGACGTTGTGTATAGATCTCAACCATTCTTTATTTTCCTCTCCCATCTAATGTTTTTTCCGTCTCCTTGGTCCGAGCACTAATCAAACGACGATCGTCGTTTGATTGGGGCTTGAGGGGCCCCGCTCGACAATTCGCTTACAATATATATATATATATATATATATATATATATATATATAGAATTTACAATGGAAGTGATCGGGAGTCTCCCAAATTGTTCGCAAAGAGTTCTCATGATTTGTTTCACTTACTTTGGCGGTAACGCGCACCGCGACTAACGTTTTTCTGTCAATTAATTTTTTTGTTAACACGCAGTCTTTTCGATCGCCAGACACACAGTGGCTCGTATCCACGCGCCCACACAGGTACTTCGCGATCTCACACAGTCCCTTTCTTTTTTTGTCGGGAGCACACAGCCCGTCGTACTCGCGAATTATATCCGTCGCGCTTAACGTTTGTCGTACGAATGTCGGCTGGCGTTCGTTACCGGGCTCGTACCTGCCCCTTGGAAAACGCGACTCGCGCGCGATTGCTCGTTCACGCAACACCCGATGTAAATGGCGGCTGCCATAGGTTCCCACAAGGAGACTAGAGTAAAGGAGTCCAAACTCCTTATCCTAGCCTGTATATACGAAGTTCTTTCAATCGGTCGCAGAGATGTAGTGCTCAGTTCCGCCGCAGGCGTCGCTAGTGTTCCCCAGAGCCCATAATATATAGTAATACAAAACTACATAAGGTCCGAGCTTCGCCTCAACGACCAATCACAAAAGTGGGGTGATCGTGTTTATCTCTCGTACTCACATGGAACAGCCATGGTGCGTTCTCTCTCGCACACCCGAACGATAATACACCCAAGTGGGGATTCCTTCTATTATAATATATAATAATATTGTGTACATATATATAATGAATAAAATATAAATAATATTAATGAAACAACTCGTGTTCTTTTATTCACATGGGCTGATTATATAAAAGTACATCAGATATAATAATTATATAATAAGTAAAACACGAGTTATTTTATTATGGAAACTTATAATTTGCCTGTTATGTTTAAAAATATAGCTAATTATAATGAAACGCGAATAAAGCGATAAACCAACCGTAATGTATTTATTATTCGGATGCGCGTTACTCTGTTTTCCTGTACAATAATAATAATAATAAATAACAATAATAACATGTACATGCAAGAAACCAGGCGAATGCGGGAATGTTGGCTTTGCATGCTGGGGTTGTCTTTTCAACACGTGTTTATTATATGAATGCCCATGAAAACTCGTTATTTGCTAGTTACGTTTAAAAATGAAGGTAAAATGAATTAAATTAAGCGATGAACCAACCGAACAAGTCGTCAAGCCTAAATGAACCCCAAGCGCGGCGATCACTTAAATATGAGAAGATTATATTTATTGGCAAATGATTGTGTAGCGAAGTTGGTAGAACGCTAGATTACTGTATTGAAGGTCCTGAGTTCGAGCCTCGGTAGTGTTAATTTTTTTTCTTTTGCATTCGTACAGGCATCTGATTGTACGAGCGAATTGAAGCAGTCTCAACCAATCAAAGAACTCGTCCGATCCCAAAAGAACGCGAACAAAAATAACATGGAAGAACATATTTTTTAATTTACTGCCATCAATAGTTGAAATTCGTTTTATAATTCCTACCTAGAGTGTTTACTTTTCCCTTTATCACATCGACTCGCGAGGAGTCATCTCCATTATTATACACATAGTTCGATAGCTGCTGTGCTGGTGTACACGACAGATATGTTTATGTCTGACAGGCGCAAACAATTTTGCCGCCATAACATGGTCAGTTTCACCTTATGCAGTTTTGTATTACTATATATTATGGGCTCTGGGGAACACTAGCGGCGCCTGCGGCGGAACTGAGTATTACAACTCTACGACCGATTGAAAGAACTGTTTGAGGCGGGAGTGTCGACTCCTTCTCTCTAGTCTCCTTGGGTTCCCACACGCGCGACTCACCGCGTGCCATGCGGCTCCCTACGGGTTCACCCGACCTGTTTGCATGGAGGCTCGCTTGTCCCGCCACCTCATTGGATGTCGAGAATCGACGCGAACATTAAATTTCTGCCAGCATAGTTTAACAGTTCGGCCATCCTAAGAAAGCTCGTACGCGAGATAAGCTGCGTAGTCGGCCATCCACGCTGTGGGATAGAGTTGCCAGACGTGTAGTGAGCGAAACCGCCGCCAGACGCCGCTTGCGTAGCCCAAAAACCGCGGGACTTTACGAAGCCTAAATAGCGCGGTGAAAGCTCGCATATAGCCCAAATTCGTGGTTTTGGTAGGTCATGAAGGAAAAGCACCGATACAAGTTGTAAATTGAATTATTTCTTTAATTATTTTAAAATCAAACATAATCAAATATCTGTATTTTGTAGCAGGCTAAAACAATCACATAAATAAACAAATACTTATTCCTTGAGATTACACTAGTACAAAAATTACACAGTTTCAATCACAGTCTCACATATGATATACGAATAAGATTATTAAAGTAAATATCTATAATTCTAAATCAACTATGTCCATCAGAGAAACATAAAATTCGTTTAGTAGATCCTCTGCATTCGAAATTTGAATCTCTGGTACATCAATATTCTTTGGCACATTCTCTTGGGCAGGGACAGGACCGGAGTCCGGATCATCCGGATTCAAGTTGAACTCAGCTTCCCTTGTCGGCTGAGAAGAGGACGCGGGGATATATGAGTATATCGGGCTGAAGGAAAATGCTTTTTTATGTTGATCGTTCGTTATGCATTTTTATTTTATGATACGTGATTAATAAACAGTTTTTCTTTTTTACATTTGAAGTTTACTTTTCCTCCAATTCATAATCATAAATTTAAAATTCGTGTTGTCTTTGACCATCGATTCAAGCGGGACAATAATAGGCTTTTTGTGTCCATGCCGCAATTTCATACAATCATTAAATTACACCATGTGAATCACATAAAAATGACTCGATGGCTGTATAATTGTATATTTTTATTTAATATTTTAATAAATATGAATTCACTATGTTCAATTATTTATAGGTATAAGTAGTATAGCTAGGCCGGTTCTAACCCTGGTCCTCCGAGGGGGGTGCGGGGCGGGGGGTTCACGCGGGGAGGGGGACTCGGCGGAGCGGCTGACGTCACGCGGGGAGGGGGAAGTCGTTGGGGCGGCGGAGGGGGGGGGGGGTAGATATCGATTATTGATTATTGATCTTTATACATTTAAAATTTATTTTTGTCTTATATTGTTTATTTCATGGATTTTATTATTTAGCGGCTGTCGCCCGAGAGCCAAGTTGGTTGACCCGTATCGCTGAGAGAAGCGATCGGATTACACATATGCATGAGAGAGAGAGAGGGAGAGAGAGAGAGCGAGAATGAGAGATGGAGCGACCGCATCGCATGCATGTGAGATAGAGCGACTCAGCTGCATGTATAAAGACATATACACTTTAGACATTCAACGATTAAAGCGGTTGGGTTTATTTGGGTGAAATCCCAAACAAACCGCCACACACGTCTTCGAACATCTATTGCATCTCAAGACCAAAATGCCTGGGACATTCGCAAAAGAATAAAATTATGCGAATGATATTGCACGCACTTCGCGGATCTCGTTGAAAAAAGTTGATGTCATAAAAAATCGAAAAGTCTGTAGAAAAATATATAATGAACAAATGCACACGGCACCAAGGACGCAGTTGTTATACAAAAGGAATATAAATCGTGATTGAGAGGTACACACTTTCAGCATATATAGAAAAGGTGGCGTCAAAATGTCGATTCAGCATCACGTGTCATCTCAAGGTCAAAATGCCTGAGAAATTCACGAAAGAATAAAATTATGCGATTGATTCTGCGAGCACTTCGTGGATGCTGTCGAAGAAGTTCATGTCAGCAAAATCGTAAAGTCTGCAGAAAAATATATAACGAAAAAATGCACACGGCACCAAGGATGCAGTTGTTATAGAAATTGAATATAAATCGTGATTGAGAGGTAAACAATTTCAGTCAATATTTGAATTTCCGAGATCACGGAGTGCCTCGCAAGCGTGCAAATAAAAGCATTAATACTAAAAACTATGAACTTTTCAATACGTCTGATTTACGCGAGTGGTATGATCAAAGAGTTATTGAGCCCATTTCGACATCACTCGAAGAGTTTCAGGAACGCGACAGCGGGTGGGCATTGTCACGAATATATAACTCGACTATGAATATAAATAAATATAATTCAATGCGTGCGGGATGCCACATAATGTTATCGCGGTCGACAATGCTGAAATGAGCGGTTGTTAATGTGAAATCGAGTGATCAAGCATGTTTCGCATCGTCCGTAGTCCCTGCTCTTTATCCAGCCCAACATCACAGTGCGCTTGAATCTTCATACCCACACTACTCGATAGTGCTAAATATTCAAGACATTGAGTTTCCAGTGACTCTGAATCAAATAAAAAAATTTGAAATCCGTAATGCCATTTCAATCAATGTATACACTATTGAGAACGATCGTACTCTTACAATTCGCGTGAGTGAGCGACCGAGAGAAAAGCATGTCAATTTGCTCTACGTGGAAGATCCACAGCAAAACATCGTTGGACATTTCGCGTGCATCAAGAATTTATCAAGGCTCGTCAACTCACAATTAAGTCAGAAGCATCATCGAAAATACATATGTGATAGGTACATAGATTTGATATGATTTAATGTATCAAAATAATTAGTTCGAAACTGATTTTTTGTTTATTTTCGCAGATGTCTACACTACTTTCATTCGGAGCGAAAAGTGCAAGGGCACACTGTGGACTGTGGCCAGATCAACGACTGTGCTGTACGTCTACCGAACGATGCAAACAAGTGGCTCACTTTTAAAAACTTCAATCATAAGGAGCGACTTCCATTCGTAATATATGCCGATCTTGAGTGCGTTCTTGCGAAAACGAATGAACAAACCATGTAACAACACCACGAGGTTTCTAGTATCGCATACTACATACATTGTTATGTATACACAGGTATGAATCGCACCGTAGTAGCGATTGAATTGCATGGTTCGTCGAAGAACTAAAAAGTGCAGCTTTGCATGTAAAAGATATTTCATCTTCAAATATTCCCATGGTACATTTAACATCCGACGAGGAGCTTGAATTTCGAAGCGCGATTAACGCGGTCCTCTAGTTTCTCGGCTGTTTTTTTACGGCTTTTTCAATATTTTTTTACGGGCAAAGCATCGAAATAATCAATCTCATTGTTTTGCATAATCTTTATTAACATTTAAATAAGCTTTACAAATTGTTTGAAGTCAAAATATATAATAGAATAAAAGTTATTGTGGCCGACAGGAAGACATCAAGTAAAAGAGGTGCTTGACGGTGACCAAGATTGCGGCTGTTCTGCTTATCTGAAATCAAAAAACCAAACGGCATTTTAATCTTCATATTTAAGACTAGCGATTGAACTAGAGTGAATTCTAAATTACAAAAATTGACTGTTTATACACTTTTGAAAATTACATTCTATTTTTTACTCATTTTTTCTTAAGTTTTTCGCTCGTACAAAAAAAAAACTTTCCAAGCAATCATGACAATCCTAGTTCAATCGCTGGCTTATAACATATTAAAGATGCTGTATAAATTTGAACAAGATCGATGCAGCAGTTTCTGAAATATCGTGGTCACCGTTTAGAAAAATGGTGTTTCGAGAAAAACGCGTTTGAAAGTATACCTGCTCCGTATACCTGCTCCGTTCCAGGGCCGTAACTTGTGAACCACTTCGAATATCGAAAAATCCTTTGGCACACATTTTCTACACATGTTGTAGATGTGATTTATGAAAAAAAAAATCGATTTTTTCGACCCGAGAAACTAGAGGACCGACTTAAGTGTAACAAATGTGAACAAGATTTTGCACAAACCGATACACGAGTTCGCGATCATTGTCATTTAACTGGGCCTTACAGAGGCCCCGCCCATTCGAATTGCAATCTAAATTTCAAATAATCTTTTTTTCATCCCGGTAGTTTTTCACAATTTGTCTGGCTATGATGCGCATTTTATTATCAAGGAAGTGGCCACCGCGTTCGAAGGGAAAACTTCCGTGCTTCCAATAACAAAAGAAAAATATATTTCGTTCACGAAAACTGTTCAAACTACTACCGAAGAAATAAAAAACCAAATTAAATTACTCTTCATCGATTCATATAAATTTCTAACCACAAGTCTTGAGAAATTGTCATAATTTTTAACGACGGACAAACTGAAAATTTTACGCTCACAATTTGATGGCCTACCGATGCATGATTTTACATTATTAACACGAAAAGGTGTCTTCCCGTACGAATACATTGACCATGTCAGCAGATTGGAAGACACGTGTTTGCCACCGCGCGACTCATTTTACAGTTCCTTGACCGGGGAAACGATCAGCGCGAGCGAGTACGTTCACGCTGCGAATGTCTGGGAGCGGTTTTCCATTCAAATGCTTGGTGAATATAGCGATTTGTATTTGAAGACGGATGTCTTGTTATTAGCAGATATTTTCGAAAATTTCCGTGATACGTGTATTGAAAGTTATGGGCTTGATCCGGCATATTATTACACTCGTCCCGGATATACTTGGGACGCCATGTTGAAATATACGCACGTTACGTTTGAATTATTGACCGACATCGACATGATTTTATTCATCGAGCGAGGTATACGCGGAGGTTTAAGCCAATGTTCAAACAGATATGCACATGCTAATAACAAGTGCATGCAATCGTACGATCGATTGAAATCATCATCATACCTGTTGTACTTCGATGTGAACAACTTGTATGGATGGGCAATGTGTCAACCTTTGCCTTATGCTGATTTTCAATGGATCGACGACACATCGAATTTTGACGTATTATCCATAGCGCTAGGTTCGCCTGTAGGCTACGTTCTGGAAGTCGATCTCGAATATCCGCAACGTTTGCATGATTCGCACAGTGCCCTTCCGTTTTGTCCGACACGCGACAAACCACCTGGTAAGCGCCAAGAGAAATTGCTTGCAACCGTATGCGATAAGAAGTGTTACGTGAAACACTATCGTAATTTGCAGCAGTGTATGCATTATGGACTTAAAGTAGCGAAAATACACAGAATTTTGAAATTCACTCAATCCCCCTGGTTGCGTTCATACATCGAATTGAACACGCACTTTCGCACACGTGCTACAAATGATTTCGAGAAAAAATTGTATAAATTAATGAACAATGCAGTATTTGGTAAAACGATGGAAAACGTGCGAAACCGTGTAGACGTGAAACTTGTAACAAAGTGGGAGGGACGGTATGGGGCAGAGGCAATGATCGCTAAACCAAATTTTCACAGTCGAAGTATCTTTTCGGAAAATCTCATTTCCGTCGATTTGCGAAATCTGGACGTACAATTTAACAAGCCGATTTATGTGGGTATGTGTACACTCGACATTTCGAAAACATGTTTATATGAGTTTCACCACGAATTTATGATTCCGCTGTATCAGCAAAACTGCAAGATCATGTATACCGACACCGATAGTCTCATATACCACATCAAGTCTGACGATATTTACGACGAAATGAAGCGTAACATTGACAAATTTGATACGAGCGATTACCTGATGGAAAACGTGTACGGTTTACCGTTAGTCACCAAGAAAGTGCCCGGTCTCATGAAAGATGAAAATAATGGTATGGTAGTAACAGAATTTGTGGGATTGAGAGCAAAAATGTACGCTTTGCGAGTCGGTGGTAAAAAAGACACAAAAAAGGTGAAAGGTGTGAAAAGTAATGTCGTCGCACGAACAATAAATTTCAATGACTACACTCGCTACACACGGGAAGAAATTGAGATGACTCGTCAGCAGTCTTGCATAAGATCGAAGCTGCACAAAGTTTACACCATTTCAGAGTCAAAAATTGCTCTAAGTCCACACGATGACAAGCGGTATATCGTGCCGAAAAATACGGACACTCTGCCCTGGGGAAGAGTGCATAAGCACATAAAATAGCATTGTAAATGTATTTGTTAGGCTCCATTGTATGTATTGTTATAAAATAAAAATGGAGAGATATAATGAATGTAGTCATGTAAATTTGATACATATTGAAAAATATTCACGTTATATATAATGCGAGTATGTTAATGTTTACAGGATATAATTATTTATTTTTATAACGAATGGTGAATGTATACATAAATAAAATGGTATGCCTATTGTAAATAAACTTTATTGAATTTTTCATATACTTTATAAAAGTTATTACAATATGTTATTTTTGTGTATTCACGAGTTTTGAGATTTATCCATTCCCAACCATTTAACATAAACATCATTGCCCTTTTTGCGTATTATCTTCTCCACGAGATATATGTTTGGATTAGCAACACGTTGCAGTTCGTATTCGTAGAATCCTCCGGCTATCGGATTTCCACTTGAGTCCTCAACTAGGTTCGTTACAGGATACGTTTGTTGCACCTTTATGATCTTAAACACTTCGGTGGTCCAATTTGTTGTGAAACCTTTTTCAAATATTGTCTTGAATTTGCTCCCGCCCGTAAGCAAAATCATTGACTTTGAATCTTGCAGGAGCCGCAATTTTTATATTGCTGTATACGGTGGTTAAGAGTTTCTCCGCGGTCGCAGGAGTAACGTCGATGGGCCTCATGCCAATCGGACGATGCTTTCGAGCGTTGTACTCCATAACGAGTTGCGGTAACGCATCGATCCACTTGTAATTACCATTGAGTTTAAACATTTTCCACATATTATTTTCGAGAGTGCGATTGAATCGTTCGACGACCGAGGCCTTCATAATAGAATACGTCGAATAATGATTGATGTTGTATTTCTCCATGAGTTGTTGCACGTTTACATTCTAAAATTCTTTTCCTTTGTCGGTCTGAAGATTTTTCGGATATCTGCTATGATCTTGTATGATTTTCGCGATCGTTGTACCCATTTTGTTGCCAGTTTTACTTTTCAAGGGTACAGCCCATGCATACTTGCTCAACACATCGATGACCGTGAGAATGTAATTGTAGCCTTTGTTGAAACGCGAATACGGCCGCATTTCGACTACGTCAGCCTGCCACAAATCATCATACCCACGTACGATGACACGTCTTCGCAGAAAGTTTTTTCTTGCTGGTGCATGTAATTCCTCCACGAGCTGCTTTGCTTCAGACGTTTTTTCTTCTCCGAGCATATCGTGTGTTTGACCAGACGATTTTTACAAATCTTCCTGCGTTGTTTCAGCTACAGCGTCGGTTACATACTGAATCGTTTTAGACGTATCGTTCATAGTTATTCGAAGCGTATCCTCTAGTGCGATGAATTTCTTCTCAAATTCATCCAGGCGTTAACAGCTCGATTTTCATTTCCACGTAACGTTTATTAGCAGCGTCGTAATCCTCTTCAGGTAGGGCTACGCCTCGTATTTTACGTGATCTTGTATCGAAGCCACTAGAGGTTAGGCAAAGAGCATTATCACGTGTATAATTTCTTATTAGCCCAGTCCACTGATAGTATGAATTATCCTGCGCTCCAAGCGATGATCCGAGTTTATTGATCGACATCTCCGTATCAATAGTGACGAAGGAATGATCATTATCATCGATGCATAGGTTAATTTATAATGAGACCCGCCCCGCGAAGTTCCTCAATAATCGACATTATTTCATTGTCGTGAGCGTTGTTACCCGCGTGCCGTGAAGCTTCCAACAAGTGCAAACGATCGACCAACTCATTGGGATCATTCCAATGCACGTAATCGATTTTGTTGTTATTTAACCTCATGGCGAGCGGTATTTCTATACCTCTTCCAGTTTTTCGGTCGAAAGTTAATGGTCCAATTATATATTTATACTTGAAGCCTTTGTTACCCAATACCGGATTGGGTATACTGCTACCACGTCGATGTGCATTTGTTGCTAACAATATACTTTTATATTTGTTTTTGTCTTCCTCGGTGTATATTGCATCGTCAGGAATTCTCTTGAAGATTAGCTCATAGAGTCCAGGGGTTCCAAAGTATTTTGTGCCATCGATGAATATATTATCATCATTATCTACATCGAAACACTTATCGCCTAACATCATTCCTTCATTGGTAAATTTGACGCCATACACGTAATCCATGCTGGAATTTTTGTCTTGTGAAAGAATAGATGAAATATATTGTTGACCGAGTGGACCGAAATGTTCGCGCAATGTTTTTTCACCTTCAGCCGTTTGTAATTAACGTTGAACTGTAGACACGAATGATTCGGGCGTAGTCTCAAAAACGTCTTCTTCAACAATGGTGGCTGGTTGCAAGGGTACAGCAGCCATCGACGTATCATTTAGAGATTCCTTTCGTCGCTTGCGTTTCAACTGATTCGGTGTAGAAGTTACCAGCGAATCTTGAAATAATGAACGTGTGCGCTTTGTTCCTTGTTTCACATCCTTTGCTAGGTCCTTTGCTTCTGACATACTCACCGATTCAATTTCCGGCCCAAGAGATTCAACAGCAGCTGATTGTTCAACAATCTGCTTGAGAGGTTCGGTGATTGACTTGAAGTGTCTGTCCAATGCAAGAACTTCTTCCATTTTTCCAGTCTTCAAAGCTTGATATTTTTGCGTATTGAGTCGCTTGTTTTCGCAATTTCCCTCGCAATCTTTTCATCAGTATCGATTGTCGTCATCATGCTCACATGAAATTATTTGTCGGTCGTTGCACAGCTGATGTCTCAATGCCGACTGACTACATTACGGTATTGCAAACTCGTTAAATCCATTTCTATATCGACCAATGAACAATGAGCTATCTTTGTCAATCACCATGAAGCCATATTTGTGTTGCCAACATTTTTGACATAACACCAGAAAATCTTCATACGGCATGTTCGTATTTACATGTTCATTGTAAACATATTTCAAGTTTGTACGATCTTGTTTAAATAAAATAAGCAGATTCACATTGTCGCGTATAAGATGCTTGGGAACCTTGGCATATGTTTGGCAAAGGTAGAAACAATCAACGCTCGAGTGTCTGCCCATCGCAAAGTACTCTCTTACTGTATTTTGCTTGTCACATGCTACGTCATCGAAAATTATAATGGAGTTCGGAAGCGCTTCGTGCGGTGGGATAACATCACTATTATTTGAGAATTTAAAATAGCCAATTTCGTTAATCGATGCCAGCAGATTTTCCAAATATTGATATTTTTGCTGTTGAAGCGATTTCGAGTATACGTATAGGTTTTCAAAACGTACGCCATTTGGACTTTCTATTAAACTTAACAGAACATTGGTTTTCTCACAATTTGAAGGACCGCAAATAATGCTGCGTATCGTAAGTGGCAGTATGTCTCCATGATTGCGTACTTGTTGGCCTTCCATTACTCTATGGTCGAAATTGGTCACTTGAATCACCGTCGCTTGTTGCAAGAAACGCATGTTTTGGCTCTCGAATCCAAACACACATTCGCCCAAAATGCGTCGTGTGAGGAGCATTTATAGGAGTGCACCGAGCCAAAGCCGCTCAGTATTGAGAATGTTTTTGTACCTGTCGGACGACTGCAGTATTCTCAGCTTAATGGCTCATCAATTACAGTTCATTCCAAAAATTCTTTTGTTACAAAATTTTCATCACTTCATTGACATTTTGGGGGAGAAGCTCCCCGAACATATAAAGATTGATTCGGAAGTACAGCAATATCGCAGATGCACGCGCCATTGGAATTTACCGGGACAGCTAATACACATTGACGGTCCAGCACCGTTTATA
Source organism: Ophion slaviceki (assembly GCA_944452715.1). Lineage (NCBI taxonomy): Eukaryota > Metazoa > Arthropoda > Insecta > Hymenoptera > Ichneumonidae > Ophion > Ophion slaviceki. Next base: position 4,649,303 of record OX101790.1, read on the forward strand.
AATAATTGTGCCGAATGTCAAAGCGAAAAGGCAACGGTTTGTTAAATCGTGCAATAAATGCACTTCCGATCGAGTTACATATTCCCGGGTACCAATTTTGTGGACCAGGCACTCAGTTAGAGCAGAGATTGGCACGGAGTGATCGTGGTATAGCCTATTCTCGAAGCAATCATTTAGGCGAAATACACGTTGCGGATAATATACTTGCAACAACGCACATAGGAGTATTAGATGCATAAATCCGGTTAAAATTCAAAATCACAAACTGAATGTAATGACACTTAAAATGCTCGTTTCATGTAGCCTAGTACCCGGTTGATCGAGGGGTAAACCCCGCCTGTCCCCGCGCCGCGGCTCTCTGACCAAGGCGAGTCGGAACTCAGTCGTTGTCGGAATCGCGTTTTTTTGTTCTCGGGCGGCGCTTTTTTATTACACTAAATTGTCTGTAAAAAATGGCTTCGTGTAGTGGACTACAAAAAAAAACAATTGGATATGGAAGTAGAAGGTATGTACTATATTATAAAATAAATTTTATGTAGATCTTTCCTGATTTATTCACTTACTAAGTCAATATTGGAACACCTTTTTTCTACTCAATTTTTTTACTAAATTTGGGATATCATAGTGGATTTGACCAAGTGTCGCGCCTTGTCGCCTTTCGCTTTTTATGTTGACATATATTTAAGACCTTTATCTACATGAATTTGCAATAAAATTGTTCACAACCGTTCACCTTTTTTTTGTACATTTTTGAAATTTTAGATATAGAATATTCAAAATATGAATTTTTACCATTTTTGCTTTCTTTTGTTACAGATCCCTCGGAGAGGGTAAAGAAACTTACTAGATTGGAATTATATAACATAATGAAAGAGTTTAAAGGAAAAAAACTTGAAGATAAGTTCATTTTGATGGAAGAAAACCTCGTACTACTCACATCATGCCCAGTCGAAGAAAAGAGCGTGTTAAGTCGTTCTTTGAGGTTTTTCAAGACCAGCTTTAAAAAAAGGTGGAGAGAATCTCACAGTATAGAAGATAGGTTCTTAGATAAGAACGCAGATTGGCTCAAAGCAACAATTGAGCTACCCACGTGGTCTAATAAACCGGGAAGACCGCAAAAACCATTCCAAGAATTAAGTGAAAGGAGCAAGCGGCGAAGAACTAAAGATTTACGGGACCAGGTACCTGTTGATGAATTGACCTTCGCTGCTCGCGTAAGTCAGGGCACTTCAGGGAATATTGATACATCGAAAGTTTTGAAAGAAATGACGGCATCTCCCACACGCGCTACTAAATTTCGAAAAATCATTTCATCAGCTAAGAAAGATCAGATGACAAAGAAATACACGCCACAAGAAGCATTGGCATTGTGAAGGTGACTTCACACGAAGACAATGGGAACTAATCCAAGGCGAAAGAAAAGATGTTTACCCTTGTTACTCTCTCCTTCAAAAGGCCAAAAAAGAGTGTTACCCGAAAAAAAAATCGTTTAAAGTTACTGAAACAAGTTTTGAAGTGGATCTTCAAGCGTTATTGGACCATACAGCTTTTCGTCTGATCGATTACTTAAGTGATGTTGTGGAAACTTTATCGGAAAATGAAAAAGAAAATCTCATTTTGATTTCGAAATGGGGCTGTGATGGATCCCATCAGACACAGTTCAAACAAAAGTTTGTGGACACACTAAATAGTGATGTAAATATATTCCTAAGTTCGTTAGTGCCAGTAAGGTTGATCGTATCTATTAATGGTAAAACAAAGAAAATCGTGTGGCAGAATCCTGTACCCTCGTCAGTGAGGTTTTGTCGACCTATTCGGGCCCGTTTTGTTCATGAGACGAAAGATATAACCAAAGAAGAGATAGCATTCATTGAAAACCAAGTAAAATGCCTCAAGCAAACAGAAGATAACGAACAAGGCGCTAAAATAAAACACACCCTACTTTTGACAATGGTCGATGGCAAGGTGTGCAATGCCGCGACTGATACTGCATCGACAATGAGGTGCTACATATGTGGCCAAACTTCGAAAGATTTTAATAATCTCAAAAAGGTAGAAACCAATAAAGAATCATTGAAGTTTGGGCTTTCGATTCTCCATGCCAGAATCCGTGTTTTCGAGAAATTGTTGCATTTGGCGTATACAGCACCTCTTAAAAAGTGGCAAGCCCGATCTAAAGACGAAAAACAACTTGTAAAGGAAACCAAAGAGCGGATACAAAAAAGTTTCAGTGAAGAAATGGGGTTGCTTGTCGACATTCCAAAAGTCGGCTTCGGAAACAGTAACGATGGCAACACATCCAGAAGATTTTTCAATGACCCAGAATCTACTTCTAGGATCACTGGTATTGACATATCGTTGATTAAACGATTTAATACAATATTAGAGGTTTTATCAAGTGGTTTCAACATTGACCATGAAAAATTCTATTTTTTTTTCCCAAAAAACAGCAAAAATGTATGTAGAGTTGTATGGGTGGCATCCAATGTCACCCATAGTTCACAAAATTTTAATGCATGGGGCCGACGTTATTCAACAAGCCCTTCTGCCAATTGGACAACTATCGGAAGAGGCATCGGAAGCTAGGAATAAGCATTTGCGAAAGTATCGCACAGACTTTGCTCGGAAATTTAGTAGGATAGATTGCAATAGAGATGTATTAAACAGACTTTTGTTAACATCTGATCCCTTAATTAGTTGTAGCAGGAATAAACGTGCAAAAAAATCCAAGTCCTTCTCAAAGGAGGCAATGGAAATTTTGATTTCAAGTGCACAAGATGATAGCTCTGATAAAGAAAATGAAGATGTCAATGAAAATAATGATTCCGATAGTATGTAATTTTAACCTGTTTTTTTTTTCTTCTTTTTTTAACTCGAAATAGTTATTATTGTTTGTTTTTGTATAATTTATATAGATATTATTTCTTTTTCAATTTATTTAATATATTATATACTTGAAAAATATTTTTTATCGTATTTCATTTCATAACAATGTAGAAAAAAACCAATAAATCATTTTGACCGGATTTTTGAGTCTAATACTCCTATGTGCAACGGCACGAAAACGTATTACTGCGAGAGATTCGACTTTTGGCGACAAAACAGCAGCGACCGCTGTTTGGGGAGCTATGAAAGCAAAACGAAATTCGGCATGGGAATGAAGACAAAGAACTCATCGACAAAGAAAAAAAACCCGTTAAGAAGAGAATACTGCCGATAGCAAAGCGTGGCGGAATTTTGCCAATGTTACCATTGCTGGGGGTTCTTGGTTCACTGGCTGGTGGGGCAGCTGGGATAGCAAAGGCTGTAAATGATAGCAAAGCGGCGCAACGTCAACTTGAAGAAATACAACGTCATAATCGAGCTATAGTAGGCTCTATCTCGCTCCCTACAAGCGTGGACAAGGATGTTCAACTAAGAAAAAAAAACGCCAAAACACGGTGAAAATGCCCATGGGCGTACCGTTCCAATTGTACTAATGTACAATTGGAATGCTTAGCCAGACGCATGCGCATACCATTCTTCAGAAGGGTCTTCATGCGCAATAATTTACCAGTTTGTGGTGGAGTGCAACTTGATAAGAGCGGTATATTAAATTTGGACGATGCCGATGGTCCCGGTACGCATTGGGTAGCCTATGCCAAGAGGGGGAGTCATAAATTATATTTTGATACTTTTGGAAATCTTCGACCGCCTAAGGAGTTGGTGCGATATTTTGGACCAATTACCACAAAAATACAATACAATCGAACATCTTATCAGAATTATAATCAGAGTATTTGCGGGCAATTGTGCTTGCAATTTATCCAAAACGTCGATGATCAATATGTATTTAAGCCGTGACAATGTGTCAATCAACTCAGTATTCCAGGGAAACATGTCACTGACGCTTACGTTGACCGGCAAGAGTAGCCTTCTCACAGCACATTATTTTCCCGCCATAGATTTGAATGATGGCTATTATGAGCTCGGTTTGACGGATTTTGAAACTTATTACACAATACCAAATGTGAATGAATCAAACAACAAATTTTACTTTGGCAATGATGACAAGGAAATTATAATCCCTGAAGGGTCGTATGAAGTGAGCCGTAAATGCGTATCTGAATCGTGCAATTTTACTCAAAGGGGTTGATAGCGGTGATGATGCTGAAAATGAAATTGTTCCTCGAAAGGTTGATAACGGTGACCTCGATGAAAATGGCGAATACCACCTCGTGCTACGCGCTGATCATAATACACTAAAGAGCGAAATCAAATGTGCGTACAGAATAAATTTCAATAAATCCGACAACGTAGGATCCCTGTTGGGATTTTCATCAAATCGAATAATGCATCCCTGGAAATGGCAGGAATCTGATGTACTGATAAACATAATGAATGTCAACATTATCCGCATAGAATGTAGTGTCCCCACTGGTGCGTACTGCAATGGCGAGCGTGTACACACGATACATGAATTTTCGCCAAGCGTACCACCAGGATATAAGATATCGGAAACGCCTGCGCAAATCATTTATCTTCCGATCGTTGTGCGGAGCATTACGGATCTAATGATACATATCGTGGATCAAAAGGGAAAACTACTCGATTTTCGAGGAGAAGAAATTACGGTGAGATTGCGCATACGAAAGCGACGCTTGTGACGCTCGTTCTAAACGACACGGAATACGCCAGAGACAATATTTCTATGCGAGATAATACAATCCCACACGATAATACTCTTGCAAGAAGACAAGCGGCATTGAGTGTTAAATTACCCGCAAAGAAGAAACTCAGTGCAGCGAATCGTGAATTTTTAGAATCTCTGGGATTTATTGTACGGCATACTTGAGGCAAAAGAATGACTGGCGTTTTGAATATCAGTGGGGAGCCAATCTTTGACGATCGTATCATCAAAATTGAGACTCACACGTACAATCCGTATGCCACCTCAACGTTTGGACACAGCGATGAAATACGAATTCCTATACAACACCAAGACTTGTACACCCTACCATCTGAAAGTTTTCTCTACGTTGAGGGAAAGTTCACGGTGCTCAAAAAACCTGATGATCAAGCAATAATAGTATTGGGAAACAATTGCGTTGCATTCATGTTTGATGAAGTTCGTTATGAGCTCGATGGTGTGGAGATTGATCACAATCGAAATGTTGGAATAACAATCACGATTAAAAACTATATCTCTCTAAGCCCTGAGAGGAGTCATACTTTGAAAAATGCTGCGTGGGATGTAATACATAATAATGGGGGAAAATAGTTCAATTTTTGTGTACCTCTCAACATATTGCTAGGATTTTGTGAAGATTACAAGCGCGTTGTTATCAATGCTCGTCATGAGCTAATTCTGATACATTCGCGCAATGATAACAATTGCGTATTCAGTCAGCATCCATTAGTAGAGGCAGAAGTTGAATTGCTCAAGATATAATGGCGTATGCCTCACGTAATATTAAATGAGATAACTAAATTGTCATTACTTCGAACATTGGAAAGTGGGCGATACTTGAATATGAGCTTTCGTTCTTGGGATCTATACGAGTATCCACTGCTTCAAAGCACAACGAAACACTCATGGACTGTGAAAGCTGCCTCCCAGCTAGAGAAACCAAGATATGTAATATTTGCGCTACAGACTGGCAACAAAATTTCTATGGCAAAGGACATTACACTATTCTACGACTGCAAACTCGCCAATGTTAAACTTTATCTCAACTCGTAATCCTATCCTTACGATGATTTGAATTTGGACTTTGACAAAAACAGATTCGCCATTTTGTTCAATATCTACTCTCGATTCCGTAAATCTTATTACAACTGTAATAGTGATAATTCTTTGCTCACTATCGCAAACTTTCAATATAACGGCCCTCTCACGGTTATCGATTGCTCGCGTCAGAACGAGTCTGTGAAAAATGTTACCGTGAACGTGCGAATAAAGTTTGAATGTAAGGAAGATTTGCCACCAAATACTACTGCTTATTGTTTGATCTTGCACGATCCTGTTATTGAATATTGTCCATTGACAAACATGGTTCGTAAAATTGTATAGATCAGCAAGTAACCCCTGCTCGATGAATAAATAATTTAAAAACGAGTTTCTTGAATATTGACGTCAGCCATCAATTGATCTTGCTATCGGCTTGATCGAGCCAATACATCTTCGTTATGTCTGTACCTACATTTGTCGATCTACAAGAGTTCATTGTTGGGAGAAACTTTGTCGTGAAGGGAGTTGCGATTCTGAGAGCGGGATGTGTACTCCCTCATTACATTTTCGCGAGTATCATACCATGGAGACTTCTCACAAAATCTGAGAGATACGAAGCGTCACTGCTGATCCGGAATTATCATGGTCTAAAGTTGGCCTATGGAAACGTTCCATATAGCATGGCTCAAGGTTTAATAACGGCTGCAGTTGTCGGCCCAACGGAAAATGATATGTATTCTATCGTATATGTTGACGGCCATGAAAAACGAGAATGGTTAGCTGATATATTAAAATGAAAAATTATCTAGTTATTGAAACGTTGGACGTGGACTTTGGCGATATGGATACCTTAAGTAAATTAGGCGTAAGCTATACTCTACGATGCGAAAAGCATGAAAAAAATTGTGCATTACAAAATGTATTTAAAATGTTTAATTGGTGGTTGAATCATAAAGATTCATGCAAATAAACGAAATGTGACATTATGTGATTTTTTAATTCTCCTCACCCCTTTCTTTATTACATCATCTGTTATGAGATTACATAGTTGTATAAAATATTGCTCTCAAACGTTCGAGAGACGTTCGAGAGACGTTCGTGAGACGTTCGTGAGACGTTCATGAGACGTTCAAGAGACTTTCGTGAGACGTTCGGAGATGTTCGTGAGACGTTCACGAGACGTTCGTGAAACGTTCGGAGACGTTCAAGAGACGTTCGGAGACGTTCGTGAGACGTTCAGAGACGTTCGTGAGACGTTCGAAGACGTTCGAGAAACGTTCGAGAAACGTTCGTGAGACGTTCATGAGACGTTCGGAGACGTTCGTGAGACGTTCGAGAGACTATCGTGAGACGTTCGGAGATGTTCGAAGACGTTCCTGAGACGTTCGGAGACGTTCGTGAGACGTTCATGAGACGTACGTGAGACGTTAGGAGACGTTCAAGAGACGTTTGTGAGACGTTCGTGAGACGATCGGAGACGTTCGAGAGACGTTCATGAGACGTTCGGAGACGTTCGGAGACGTTCCTGAGGCGTTCGGAGACGTTCGTGAGACGTTTCGAAAGCGTTCAATAGATGTTCGAAGACGTTCGAGGGTTTGTTTGGGATTTCACCCAACAAACCCAACCGCTTCAGTCGTTGAATGTCTAAAGTTAAATGTATATCTCACTCTATCTCACATGCATGCGATGCGGTCGCTCCATCTCTTATTCTCGCTCTCCCTCTCTCTCTCCTGCATACGTGTAATCCGATCGCTTCTCTCAGCGACACGGGTCAACCAACTTGGCTCTCGGGCGACAGCCGCTGAATAATGAAATCCATGAAATAAACAATATAAGACAAAAATAAATCAACAATGAATTTTAAATGTATAAACATCAATAATCAATAATCAATTAATCGATAATCGATATCTACCCCCCTCCTCCGCTCCAACGACTTCCCCCTCCCCGCGTGACGTCAGCCTCTCCACCGAGTCTCCCTGACGTCATAACCCTCCCCGCGTCAACCCGCACCCCCTGAGAGGACCTGGGTCAGAACCGGCCTACCTATACTACTGGTATAAAATATATTACTCTAAAACCCATAATGAAAGTTACGTCCATAAAATAGTTGTTAACATTAGCGTTATCGACTTGGTGGCACCTCTATTCTTCTATTTAGGCGCATACATACGTATAGTGTGCAAAAAAGAACACGATTTTTTTATAATCGTTTTGTCAGCGTGTTGTATTATGTTATGTGATGATATGTTTCTTATGTGCGTGAGTAACTACGCGATATAATTTGTGACTGTAGAAAATTGTGTGTGTGTATTTCCTCACTCCCTGTAAAAATGTGCGGATGGTTTCGTTTGAAGCGAACTATGCAATGCGCGTCCTGTAGTTACATGGTCTAAGAGCCCAAAGAAAGCCATTTTATTTTCGCATATAGCCCAAATCGCGCTTAAGCGCGATTCAAAAATTTGGGCCGCGAAATGGCCTCCCAAGATAGCCCAAATCGCGCTGTATAGCCTAATCTGGCAACTCTGCTGGGGGACGTTATCTCCGGTCAGACGTTCTCGTTATCTCCGCTCGGCCATCCTCGTCAGGCTCTCGGGATGCCGTCGTTTCGGCTGCTGTCCGCTGCACCTCTTTCGGGTCGCGGTTCGCCTGTTATTGTTCCCCTGCCTCGTCTGCTCCCTCGGATGCTTCGTCGTCGTCTCCATCGTTGCCCTCCTCTGCCGGACTCTACGGCTTCAACTGCGACGCATGTGCAGTAGAAGCATACCGCTTCCTTCCCTCTCCACGTAGCCCGACCACGTGGAAGGTATCGTGCGAAAGAGCGGCTACGATATCCAAGGGTCCCCGATAGCGTGGCTGCAACTTCGTCGATTCACCGGTAGCTTGGTTGGCCGCTTTCATAAAGACTAGTTGCCCCGGTTGGAAGTTGTGGTCGCGTTGGCCTCCACGATCGTAACTCCGCTTCATCCGTAGTTGAGCCTCTTGGATCCTGCCGCGAGTTTCTTCCTGCAGCAGTCGCGGTTCCTGATATCGAGATTGGGTCCCTTCAATAACTCGCCGTAACCCTCCTTCCGACCTGCGTGGTACATAACCATAAATTAATTCGAACTGACTCCGAGCTGTACTGGCATTCGGCAATTCGTTTAAGTCTCTTTGTATCGTGCTGACGGGCAAATCCCAGGTGGTCCCATCCCCGTTCTCGAGATTTGCTCTGATGGCTGGAACAATAACGGCATTTACCCTCTCCACCTGACCATTCGCTTGTGGATGCCTCGGGGAGTTTAAATGGTGTCGGATCCCATGTTTGTGACAAAAGTCCTCGAAGCCCTTGGCCGTAAAGCATGTCCCTTGATCGGTGATGATACTGGCCAGCGCCATACTGGTCCACGAAGCTTCGCAGGTGTTTCAAGGCGCTTACCGTCTGCGTGTCCTTTACCGCCCACAGCTGCACGAATTTTGTGAGATTATCTATTAGTACCATCAAGTATTTGTCCCCTCGTTGGCTCGGGAAAAATGGTCCTAGGTGATCAACGTGTACAATTTCGAACGGGCGTCTTGCTAGTGCAATAGGATGTAGTTCGCTCACCTGTCGACCAGGTTTGCTCTTGCCCAGCGCACATTTGATACAGCTTCGCACGTGTCGTTTTACATATGCCCTCGCATACGGAAAGTAATGGAATTCGTAGAGAAGCGCGAGCGTTCGGTCAACCCCAGGGTGGCTATGCAAATCGTGGAATCTTACCGCTAAGGATTTCCGCATCCGCTTCGACGCTACGTACAACAGCTTTCCCTCTCGCTGCTTGTACAACACTCAGTTCTCCAGACTGTACCCCGCGGTGCAACTTTTCTCGTATGGTGTTGGTGCTCCGGCTGGTTTGGACAACATATCTTTCTTCTCTCGCACCCAGTCGTCTCCGTGCTTTTACATGGCTACAAGATTTTCCTCGGACTTGAGCTACTGTATCGTCCGATGTTCCACGAGCTGAGCTGGTTCCGCTGGCGCACGACTCAGCGCGTCCGCATGCTTCATTCCGACACCTGCTCTGTGAACTATTTCATAGTCGTACTCGCTTAACAGATCGTTCCACCTAATGAGCTGGGGGTTTAACGATCTCTGCGTGTTCAGGTAGCACAGCGCCTGGCAATCGGACACAACCGTGAACGTTAAATTTGCCAGCATGGGACGAAGTCAGGTGACGGACCACACTATCGCGAGCAGTTCTAACTTTCTCGAATGGTAGCGGCTTTCTGGCTCTGATGTCCTCCGACTGATAGCGTATACCAGCCTCCACCGTCCTTCTTGGTCCCGCTGCAACAGTAGCCCCGCCAGACCTAGTGCACTGGCATCGGTGTGGAGTTCCGTATCTGCCTCCGGATTAAAATCAACACTGGCGGACGAGTGAGGTGATCCTTTAGCGCCTCCAACGCCTCACGTTGAGGGCGTTGCCACACGAACGTCACGTTGACCTTCAGAAGAGATGTCAGGGGCTCCGCCATCTGTGCAAACTTGGGCACAAATTTTCTGAAATAACCCACAAGGCTTTTAACCCACAAGAACCTCCTGACTTCGTGAACCGTACGCGGTTCCGGCACTCCTCTGATCGCCGTCACCTTGAGCTGTCCCGGTTCGATCCCTTCATCCGTGACTTCGTGTCCCAGGTAAGTCACTCTGTCCTACAAGAACTTGCACTTGGTTAAGTTTTCATTCATTAGCCCAAAAACCATCCTGGTAAATTCTACAGTTTCTTCTGCCGTGATAATTGCCGTTTTGTCTCGCGCACTTTCGGCAATCGGAATTTCTAACTAACCTTACGCTAAGTCTAACACGATAAACAGTTTGCTGTCCCTAATTTGACCAAGGTGCTCGTCGATATTTGTTAGCGGAAAGTGAATCCTCTCTGTGACCGCGTTCAACTTTCGAAAATCCACACACATACGCTCTTCCCCGGTATTTTTTTTCACGAGCAACACCGGACTTGCAAATTGCGATTGGGTATCCCGCACGATACCCGCTTCGCGCAACTCAGCAATGATATTTCGAATTTATTCCCGTTCGCATTCCGTCGCTCGATACGCTTACACTGGACCGGCTTCGCATTCGGCGTTAATTTGATATCCATCTCCGTGTCCGTGGAACATTCTAACTCTAGCGTCGTTAGTACTACACAGTCCCGATGATCGCTCAACATTCTCAGCACATCCGCGCGCACTGCTGTTGATTGGCGAGGCCCGATGTCCACGTCAGACTCTCGAACCTCTTCTCGCTCGACAATTGTTCTCATAAGCCCTAGATTTGTAACCTCGCCGCGCATCACGATTTTTCCAGCTGGGCAGGTACACGATGACACTCCTCTGTGACTTCTGGAACGTCACGCCGAGATGCTCTGTGAACGTCCTTCCGATCAACATGTCCACCGCTTGAACATTGTCTGGTACCACATAAATGGGAACCGGTGGTACTACTACCCCGTCGATGGCAACATCCGCGCGAACAACGCCGCAGCTCTGCACGACGAACTCTGGCGGGCCGAAGGGTTTCAGTGTAGTAGCCACGGTCTCTAGTCGGAATCCCTCTTTCTGCGCACGCGACAGACTGATCGTACATTCCGAGCTTCCCGTATCTACGAACGCCGGTATCTCCCTTCCGTCGACCCACGCCGTCTTGAGGTACTTTGCCGCTGTGTGATCTTGCTGCGACGCTAGTGTCGACACTGAACGTCTCTCGGCCCTATCTGGTAATGGGCATTGACTGCGAAGATGGCCTACCTGATTGTACTTATAGCACGTAATCGACTTATTTTTACCCGGGCAGTTTCTAGCTAAATGTCCCGATATGCGGCACGAATAGCAGAGGCGATCCGGCCGACTGCGCCCACCCGCAGCTTCGTCCCCGCCTTCGTTCCGCGCGAATCGTTCCACTTTAATGTTCGCCGGTTCGCTAGCCCGGTATTTATTTGCACACTGTTCTCGCTTGGCGACACTCTCCATCGCGCCCCTTTGTATATTTATAGTTTTTTTCAAAGTAGATCAAATCATGCAACAGCCCTTCAATCGAGTACTGCGAGGACGGCATTATTACGTTGAATCATTCCCTGGACCGCAATCCTGCCAGAATTTCTGAGCGTTCTTCCTTGAACGTGAGTCCCAGGGGTGCACACAGCCGCGTTTTCGCGTGAAAATATTTCGATAATGTTTCTACCTTGCTTTGGCGTCGGGACTTCATCTTCGCCCAACGCGTTGACAGGTCACCACTAATAGCGAAAGTGGCTATAAAAGCCTCTCTGAACTCACCGCAAGTTGATAGTTCGGAACTCCGGGAACGGCACCAGTCGTTCGCCCCCTCCTTTAGGTGCATCCGGGCGGCTGTCAGGAGGTGTTCTTCCGGCCATCGGTGTAGTTGACTCAAGGATTCCAGGTTTTCTAACCACTCTCGAGCTCTGAGATTATCCGCCTCTCCGTGGAAATATTCGATGTCCTTCGAGAAATCCGTCAGCATTTGCACCTGCGGCACGACCGCATTCCCGAGACGATCCGGTTCCAACGATGGTGATGACTTTTCTATCCGTCCCGCCAAGAGTCCAGCTAATAACTATATCACTGGCTCTTGAGCCTCACTCGACAACGCTATGCGTAACGCGTCTGCCAATGGCGCACTTTGTTCCTCAATTCGCGACGAGTGCACGGCCGGCACAGTTCCCGAGTCAACTGGCAACGAACCGTCACGTGACGCACTGCGCGCGACACTTTCGACTTCCGTTTGTTGTACGTGGCCAGCCGTTGCGTCTTGACCGCCATCTTGACTCGCCGCTGAGCCTTCGTTATCGGACCTCCGACCCCGTCCCCGACCGCGCACGCCCGAACGTTCTAACTGCATTTCGTTTGAAAATTGTTTCGCGAATTTTTCGAACGCGGCCTCGTCAACCATGTGGTCGGTTCACTCGCACTTTTTTTTCTTTTCGGTCGTTCATTCATCAAGGATTTTTTTTTGTTCGCACGCACAGTCTTTTTACTGGCCAGACACACAGTGGCTCGTATCCACGTGCCCACACAGGTACGTCGCGATCTCACACAGTCCCTTTCTTTTTTTGTCGGAGGCAAACAGCCCGTCGTACTCGCGAATTATACCCGTCGCGCTTAACGTTTGTCATACGAATGCCGGCCGGCGTTCGTTACCGGGGCTCGTACCTATCCCTCGGAAAACGCAACTCGGGCGCGATTAGTCGCTCACGCAACACCTGATGTAAATGGCGGCTGCCATAGGTTCCCGCAGGCGCGACTCACCGCGTGCCACGCGGTTCCCTACGGGTTCCGCCGACCTGCTTGCATGGAGGCTCGCTTGCTCCGCCACCTCATCGGATGTTGAGAATCGGCGCAAACATTAAATTTCTGCCAGCGTGGCTTAACATTTATTTCACTTGTTTATATAAAATTAAGAAATTCGCAGATAGACGTTCATGTGTAGCTTTTGTGTGCCCTGAGAGCATAACATAGCTTCTGTACGTCATTGCCAATTCGTGTGTTCGTAAGTCTGAAATTCTTGAATTCACGTCGTTTGGATAGTATATTACGTTTTTTGTCTTATCATAGAGGGTGAAGTTTTTTTTTGTGTAGAAAATGGGTCCGTCTCTGTAGAATTTATTGACGCAGAGCTTGACGATTATTTGCCTAACACATCATAGAGCAACCTGAACAAGCTTCGCAACAGTTTTTCTATAAATGCCAATAACTGCTTAAAAGAATTATGTATAGTGTCGTGAAGATTAATGAATTGCCTTGCGTCAGTGCTCTTAACTGCGTGTACGATGATTGCGAAAGCTGGACTTCGCAGCGTACTCTCTGCACTTTGCAAGAGACGAAAGCTTCTTTGGGATACCTTTGTATCGCAAACCCATTTCTACCCTATGTCAACCGAAAAAACTGTGTTCGGATATAACAATTGGGAAAACGTCATCTCTCGCTGTACTCACAATAGTGTTCATGCGAAGAACTACAAATGATGAAAACTATGTCGTGTTAAACTTTCTCCACAGTACTGTTCATGTAAAAAACTCTGACTAACATTTCATAACTTTCTTTAGAGGGATTCAGTGAATCATCAGAAGATTTCTCTCGCCGATGAACAAGATGACAAGTTTCACAAGCTGTGGAAAATTAAATAACTTGCCTGACTGTTTATCAAACTGGTCATTTTGTTCGGCGGCGAGAGATATATTATTGTGATTCACTGAATCCCTCTAAAGAAAGTTTGAATTGTTACTCAGAGGTTTTAACGTGGACAGTACTGTGGAGAAAGTCTAACGAATCATTGCTTTCAACCCGTGTAGTTTTTCGCATGGGCACCATTGCGATTACAACGAAAGGTGAGATTTTCCCAATTTTTATATGCGAACAAAGTTTCTTTGGAGTACACGGTAGAGAAAATTGTGTGCGGCTCAGGATTATCTGCAAAAAGCTTGTGTCTCTTGAAAAGCGCAGAAAGACTGCCAAGTGCAGCTTTCGCACTCACTGTACACATAGTTATCAGCGCTGACTCAAGGTAATCCAGGTCAAAGGGGTGACAACAGGAAATGTATTTTTCCAAAACAATGCCGAGCTTGTTCACATAGTTCTGTAATGCATCCTCAGTGTTTGGCCATAGAAGGTGGGAAATTATTGAGTGATTTAAATGTTTGAACAAAAATTGAATTGTGAGACTGTAAGAGTGAGAGACCTGAACTTGACTACGAAAATATTTCAAGTACGGTCGAGTCGCATGTATTTATATTTCTCATTTCTCTATTTGTAATATTAAGGAGCGTCTTCTTTTTGTAAATTGAGGTCGTGAGTCTCTACTAAGGTGTGTAAAAACGTTTGAAGCATTTTTACAGCCGGCACCGACCAAAAATAGTTTGAGCATTTAAGGAGAATTCATTTTCGTTCCAAAAAAAATTTGAGCATTTAAGAATTCATTTTCGTTCCATTCCAATGATGCAAACTTCAGCGTCATGCAGTTGGGATCACAAATATTAAGAGCACAAACAAATTATGAACATTTTTCGAAGATTTTCAAATTGCTCTATCTCCGCTCAAAATCATTGTAGGAGAAAATTTAAAAAAGCATTTCAAAGGTTACAATCTCCAGATTTCAAGCTTCCACTGAAAATAATTGTTTGCTCTTTTGTTATCAATAAATAAAAAGAAACGCCGCAAAGGAAAATGTTCGATTTTTGTTTCGAAAAGGTGTACAGACAATGAAAAATTTGTTTGATTAATGACGCAATCAGACGTATTTTCCTTGAATCACCCTTTCTATTTTGAACTTTGAAACAAGTATTGATCAATTACATGATGAAAGTCAAATTACGCTTTTGACTTTAATAATCAATAACTCATGTACCAATCATCGTACACGAATTTAAAGGACAGTTCTGGAAAGCTGAAAGTATGCTCTTCAAGGTAAGAAGAAATCCATTTTTAATCCATTTGTTTTCTGTGAGATGTGGAGTTAAAAAATGTAAATAATGCCGCTTATTCTTGAACTTACAAAAGTTACGACATCTTTGCGGGTAGCTATCGCAAATATTATGCTTAGGCATTTTTTCCAAAGTGATATTGTCTACAAAAAGTATGCTAAGCGTAAAGTTGTCCCGATTTTTTCCCTGTAGCCCAAAGTATGAGAGTTTAGAATTTGGTAAAAAAATTGAAGGAAACCTATTATTGTTTTAGGGCACTATTATTTCGCTTACGTGGTAAAAAAATAGTTTTTTTTTTCGACATTTATGGGTGTTTTCACTCATGTGGAGTGAGAATTTGTACAAAGAAAAAAATTTAACTTATTTTCAATGAACAAAAATCTCCTTGCTTTTAAATGGGAATGTACTTTTATTCGTTTCTCAATTTCTTATTGAACAATAACAAACACACCCTCTCGAAGATAAAAGTTCTATTATTTAACCTTTTTTTGTTCGAAAAATGGATGTTAAAAGTTGTAACCCCTCTGTATTTCCTATACCGTTATTAATGTGAAATTAATCTTATCATAAATTAGCATATTGTGAATAATTTATTGTAAAAAAAATCGTAAAAAGAAAAAAGCACGTTGTATTAATTTCTTTAAAAAAATGTTCAGTAATAACAAGTAATGATTTGAATCAGTTTGAAATTGCAGACGTATAGATTGTTCCGATATATTGAAATTCCCCTTTGAAAAAGATCTGAAATCTCTTTTAAAAACTTTTTTAAACGTAAAAAACAACGCCAAGTAATAAAAATCCCTCAAAATTGTTATCGCTTGTTTTACTATATTAAAAATTCTGATTTATCTCAAATATCTCAAACTATACTTTTTATTCAAGTTCAAAAATGGTTTCATCATACTTCTTTAATGCAAATGTACAAAAAAAAGTGAAATCACTTTTATGAAAAGGCCAAGCAAGTTTACTAGTCATGTTGCACACTTAATTCTTAAAGCTTAGGAATAATATTTTTGAAAATATTTAATTTAAAAAAGTGATATTACCATTATAAGAAATATAGATAAAAGTACAAAGTAGGCAAACACACGTACACTGGAAATGCTGTGCGACGACTTGGCGTGCATGGCTGAAAAAAGTTCGGCGAAGGATTTCGTCATCTCAACATATCAACTGTCGGGTTAACAAAACATAAATTGTAACGATTTATTGTACAAGTGAAAACCAGATTCATGTGGAGTTCGAATCAAATGAGTGATGTACCATTCGACCACACGGCACTTGAAATTGTTACAAGCCGAATTGTTGTCCGGTTGTAATATTATTATTTTATTATTTTGTGCGCGAGCTGGGGACTCCGGCACATGGATCCTTGTCTGTTTTAAAGCGGCGTAACGCACCTCACCTTTTATTGCTGACGCTGCTGGAGACGTTCGGCGTTCGAATGTAGGTGAATAATCTGCAACGTAGCCACTAGTTCATCCAATTAACAGTTTACTTTATTCGTCACTTATAAAGGTCTTACACGGAACGTAAATATAATGTTACTTGTGTTTCGAAATGAAATATAATAGAATATAGTTTTATCGGGGTTATTGGAGAATAATAGGTGATTCGGCTTCGAAATAACTCGACACGCAATGCCGCTAAGGTAATTGTCGCGAACGAATATAACGAAGGTGAATGAAGGGCCGCTAAGGGATTTCCTTCATTCGATGAGTTCTTATGCGATCACAATTTCAATGGTAGAAAAGGACGACACCGTTCGTACCCGCGAGAACCTAAGTACGCGAGCAGATTTGCCACTAAGGAGTGAAGGTCCCTCGACCGATTGTTTGGAAAGTCGCAATAAGACTAAGGAGTCACCAAGTGGATGACGCTTTGAGGATTTCGGCAAATAGCTGCGTTTAGGTTGTCGTGGAGGTGAATTGCGAAAGACTGGATCAACGATTTTCATGAGGTTTCGCAAAGAGTTCGATTGTTGCATTCCGTTTTTGCTTGCACTAATATTTCGAAACCGGCAAGTTCGCTTCTTGAAGAAAGAAAAGGAATTTGATGATTTAGGATTGTGAAATATTGCGAGCGTTCGGTGTTATGGAGGCCGCGGAGGCAATGACACGAGCTGAGCAATACGGAAGTATACGGATACGAAAAATGGTCCGTTACAGCCCTCCCTTCTTAGACGGGATATGGTCTAGTGTCCATACTCCCGAGACACTGTGGTCCTTCCGTTGCTAGTAGATGGTTGTATCCGAAAGATATGCGTCGTTTGCGATGCCCAGATGATCGAGGTTATGTGCCTCCCGTCTCGCAGGTGGCGATGGCGCTGGTTGCGATAGTCTGACTATGTGAGTCAGTGGGATTTCAACGAGTCCGCGGGGCTGCATCATCATTTCGGTTTTGGGGGTCTTCCTTTCCTCTTTCTCGGTGCATGCATGGCAAAACTTCGTCCCATTCGGTTCGTTGACCGATGTAGTGTTTGAGATAATCAGCGATGCTCTGATGACTTCTCTCAAGAGATCCATTATTCTGTGGGTAGTATGTTGTCGCCTTCACATATTGTACGCCTTTTTCCTTCAAGAATTCTTCCATTCTTTGGCTGACGAAAGATTTCCCACTGTCGCTAAGAAGTAATAAGGGCGTGCCGTGAACCGCGAAGTATTGTTGATCTAGTGTCCGAATGATGGTTTTAGATTTCATGTCGGGAAGTTCGAATGCTCGTGCAAATTTTGTGAGAAGGTCGATCGTCGTGAGAATGAAATGATTGCCTCGTTTCGTCGTTGGCAATGGACCGACGATATCTACTGCGATCTTTTCCCAGGCTGCCACCGGTGTATCTGTAATTATCATTGGTTCTCTGGTTTTTATGCGGACCAATTTGTGTTGTGGACAGCTGTGGCAGCATCTCACGACATCCTGAACATCCTTTTTCATGCCTTTCCAAGAATATCGTTGTCTCAATCGTTCGTATGTTTTCCTGACTCCTTTGTGTCCTCCGATGTGCTCCGTGTGCCACTTCCGGATTATATCAAGGCGTTCTGGAGCAGGTGGCGTCTCGATCTGACCAGTGCATACTTGGATGTTGAATGGGCCCTTGAAAAATATTTCTTCCAGGATTTTCTTGAATGCATCTACGGGTAGGTCGTCGTGGCCGTCTCCGTTTGATGAAATTCTGAATTCTTGGATGTTTTCTCGCTTGAGCGCTTCCCTGAGTGCGTCGAGAGCTGTTTTCAGGTTTTCGATGGTAATTTTCTGATAATATTCCTTGGTGGCGGCAGCACTGAGTACAATAGTCCGCTTAGTTTCGCAAAGCGCTACAGTCTTCGTTTTGAGATCGTTTGTGATGGTTTCATTGTCGATGTAACCCAAATCGCGAAGCTGCTGCCCAATGGGGTAATGGATCACCCCGTCTGATGATGTCAGGTGCAGGTAGACTCCCTTTCTTGTTGTTAGATGTTCGGGAGTAACTACAACTCTCGTCTTAGTGGGTAGAACATTTCGAACGTTTTCTTGTTCTGATGTACTGCTGTCGCTTTCGCCATCAATCTCATCCTCGTCTGAAGATAAGGATGTAACTGAAAAGAATTCCTGATCATCGTCGGTCGCAGATGTTCTGGCAGAATTTGTCCCTGAAATGGTCTTCGTGTGTGTGGGTGCAAATCGAATGGCTCGTGGTGTTGAACCACAGGCCGGTTGTTCACCCTTCAACGGCGTTGGTACTGTCGACAGTCTTCCGTACCGGGTTTTAGGAGACAGAAGATTGCCGCCAATATGGCTCGAATTCCTCCCCTCTTGTTCCGTTGTTAGTTGGTTCGATGGTTTTCCTGCTGGTTTGTCAGGCTGCGTACGTAGCCTCTCAATTGCCACCGCTGTATCCGGACTTACTCCGAATTCGCTGGTGAGAAGCTTGAGTTGAGATTCCGTTGGGCTGCTATTGCTGCACGCGGAATCATCGTTAAGGATTGGTATGGCTTCTTCCGGGTTAACAATTGCCTTTGGGAGGTTCTTAGAGAGATTGAGCAGTTTCCGCTTAGCTTCGTCCATGGTGAGATGATCCCTTTTGGATAGCTAAGGACGAGTCGAAAATATATCCGAAGGGATCCGATTGCGCCGAAGTGTCAAGTTCATTTTCGGTAAGGTCTGTGTCGTCATCGCTCGGTTGGTCGGGTTGGGATACTGTAGAGTCTGTTAACGGTTCGACGTCGGCTATTTTTGTTGTTTCGTCAATATGTTCCAGCGTTGGTTTCGCCCACATGCTACAGCGGCGAGACTCTTCAACTGGCTCGTCATTTTCTAGTTGAGATTCGGAAAAAGTGGAGTCATGGTACGTAGTTTTCGTTGCTGTCCGCCCCTTTTCCCGAATTCTACTCGCAATTGTGCTTGCATCCAGGTCTATTACGGGTTTCGCCCCTTTTGGATTAAAATCTGGGTCTTCTCGTGGCGTCAATGGGAAGCTTGCAGCCGGAGGATTTCTTGACAAGGCGTCCGTGTTCAAGTTGGTCTTTCCCTTTTTATATACGACCTGATATTCGTACTCTTCGAGCTGCAGCCTCCATCTCATCCGTCTTGATGTAGGGTCCTTTACCGAGTGTAACCAGACCAGCGGTTGGTGATCGGTCACGAGCGTAAACTTTCTTCCGTATATGTACGGCCGAAAAGTTTTTACAGCGTATATCATAGCGAGGCATTCCTTTTCTGTTGTCGAGTAATTTTTTTTCTGCTGCGGTCAACACTCTACTAGCATACTGAACTGGCAAATCTTGACCGAGTTTTTCTCCCTGACTTAGCACAGCACCGATTGCAATATCCGATGCGTCGGTTGTTACTATGAAAGGCCTGTTGAAATCGGGATACTGCAGTATAGGCTCTTTACAGAGTGCGTCGCGCAGATCTTCGAAACAAGCCTGATGTTCATTGGCCCAGAGAAATGTGACTGTCTTTTTCGTGAGGTCAGAAAGCGGTTTGGCGCGACCTGAGAAATTCTCGAGGAATCTCCGGTAGTAACCGGCGAGGCCAAGGAATTCCCTCACGTTCCGTGGATTTTTCGGTACAGGAAAATTTTTGACGGCCCGTAATTTCTTAGAGTCCGGTCGCACACCATCCTCGTTCAATGCATGTCCCAAATAATTGACCTCTTTTCTCAAAAATTCGCATTTATCAATTTGGAGGGATAATCCATTTTCTCGTAAACGTCGAAAAAGTCTTTTGGCTTTTGCTTAATGTTCTTGCAAAGATGACGAGAAGATAACGATATCGTCTAAGTAAACGAATAGTTCCGTTCCGGTTAGACCCGACAGGACGCTATCCATTAATCGTTGGAATGTGGCTGGTGCATTTTTCAACCCGAAGGGCATTCTGAGAAATTCGAAATATCC
This sequence comes from Ophion slaviceki, assembly GCA_944452715.1. Taxonomy (NCBI): domain Eukaryota; kingdom Metazoa; phylum Arthropoda; class Insecta; order Hymenoptera; family Ichneumonidae; genus Ophion; species Ophion slaviceki. The sequence continues at coordinate 4,669,840 of OX101790.1, forward strand.
TCTTGGTGTGGTAAATGCTGTTTTCGGTTGGTCTTTTTCAGCCACTTCAATTTGGTGAAAACCGCTCGCGAGGTCAAATATCGAGAAATTTTTCGCACCTCCCAAAGATCCAAAATTTCTGTAATGTTGGGCAAGGGATAGCTATCGCCGACGGTTTTCTCGTTGAGTTTTCGATAATCTATTACCATATGCCAACGTCTGTTCCCTTGCGAATCGGCCTTTTTGGGTACAATCCACAGGCGTGAGTTGTACGGCGAGCGTGAGGGTTTAATTATTTTCTTTTCGATTAAGCCTGCGACCTGATTCTTTATTTCTTCTCGATGGATTAAAGGGTATCGGTATTGCTTGGTATGTATTGGTATATCGTTAATCGTGCTAATTTCGTATTGTACGTGAGTTGAGCCGATAAATTCGTCACCTGGTAGATGGAAAACGTCAGGGAATTCCCGGACAAGCTCACGAACGTGCTGACGCTCGAGTTTGCTTAAATGCGAAAGTCGCAAGGTTTGCAAAATTTGACTCACTCTTGCCTTGGATGATTTTATTTTGTTTTGTCCAGATGTTGAACAGTCGGAGTCCGAATCTAGCACAGGCTGAGATCCTATGTCGTACTGCTCGAGTTCTTGAGCAGGTATTTCTAGGTCCACGGGTTCGGCCCCCAAGTTAGTCGCTACGGCATAGCAAGTTCCATCGTGGTTCCTTACTACAGCATCGCCGATGAGCACATGCGGTCCGAGGTCGATTCGCTGTAAATATCCGTCGTAGACATTGACGTTGCGAACCTTGATTCCAATCGGTTTCCTGCTGCGACCATCCAAATGAATCTTTACCGAGTCGAGTTCCTTTAATACGGACTCGATTTCTTCTTGGTTGCTGAATGGAATGGGGATGACTGGTTCACGAGAAGTTACCACTTTTTATGATAGTAGGAAACTTCGACCTGCTCTTGGTGGAAATACGGTGCACCCAGTAATCTGTCAGCGCTCGGTAATCGCTCGCCGCCAAATACGTGGAAGATCGCGTACGAATTACGAATCTTCAGAAGTATCGTTCCGATAGAGTGCACGAGCGCTGGGTCAACTGCCCGGAAATTACGTGTATCGTCAATATCGATGGTTAAGTCCCCGTCGAGAGCACTGATATCAATTAAATTCAGAGACGAGCCCCCGTCTAGAACGAATTCGGTGTGCCCTAATCTGAACTGCGGCGATTGGATCTTGATTTGGGCTGGCGGTATTTCCTTGAAGAAGCAGTATCTAATGTCTTCTGTAGAAACTGTACCTTTCTGTTCTCGTTGTCCTTCGCTTTCCTTTCCTTGATATCGCGGAGTCTTGCGTCCCCGTGGGCCTGGTGATTGCGCTTTGCGCTCGCCCGGGGATGGGCTGGGCGAGCGCCCTCGTAGTTTAAAGACTCCGTTGAGGACGTTGGCTTCATACGAGGTGAAACATAAGGTGATGATGGTCGTGTGTGTTTCCGAAACGGTGACCTATCGGTGGAGGCACGTTTCTGATGACCACAACACTGGCAGTGTTTGACTGGCGAAAAACTCTTGTCTTGTTTGAAGATACGTCCATTGCGTGTTGTTTGACGGGAACGGTCTTCGTGCTCAACAGACGCGGAATGATTGATACTGTCAACATTGTATATTTTGCTGCTTGCTTGGTCTTCATCGGATTCCGACACGTCAGAAGTGTCACTCTCCGAACTAGAGGCTGAGCTACTCGAAGAATGATCTCTGCGTTTCGACTTCCTTCGAGATTTGGTCTTTGCTCGGTTGCGGGACCGCGAAGTGCTTTCCTTCCTGGCACCAAGCGCTTGACGTCGATTGCGTCGCTCCCGTTCTTCATTGATTGCTAAATCGATGGCATTGTCGAGGGTTTGGGGTTTATGATGACAAATCGAGTAGTAGATCTTCTCAGGTAGGCCTCGAAGAAAACTATCGAGTGCGAGAGCCTCCAGGTCTCTAATGCTGCCCGCTGCCTCGGCTGCCCTTTATTGGAGCCCTAGCTCGTCGAACAAGGCCCTCTGTGCGTGCGACATAGTCCTTGACATTTTCGTCGCTTTTTACGTTTAAACGATTTATCTCAGCTATGTAGGAGCTCGGACTGCGACCTGGCGCAAATTTAGCCGTTAAGTGCCTAATTAGCGCATTAACGGTCGCGATGCCCTTTCCGTCAACGCAGTTCCATGCCGCACCTCGAAGGTTTGTCAGAACTCCTTTTAGGTACTCTGGTTCGGCCTCGGCTTGAGTTGTTCAAATTCTTCGGCTACTCTTCTTAGGAAGCTACCGAGAGATTTAGATTCGCCATTATATCGCGGTAGGCTACGTATAGCCTCGCGAATCTCTTTTCGGCGATCGCCTAGCGACGTGCGCTCCAACAGCGACGTAAGCAATTCTTCGGTCGTTGGCATATTTTTGCGTCGTTGATTTTTATACTGTTTAGACCGCTAATATATGCAATTTACCGAGTGAGTTATTAGACAAGTGATCCCACATCTGACACCAGTTGTTACAAGCCGGATTGTTGTCCGGTTGTAATATTATTTTATTATTTTGTGCGCGAGCTGGTGACTCCGGCACATGGATCCTTGTCTGTTTTAAAGCGGCGTAATGCACCTCACCTTTTATTGCTGACGCTGCTGGAGACGTTCGGCGTTCGAATGTAGGTGAATAATCTGCAACGTAGTCACTAGTTCACCCAATTAACAGTTCACTTTATTCGTCACTTATAAAGGTCTTACACGGAACGTAAATATAATGTTACTTGTGTATCGAAATGAAATATAATAGAATATAGTTCTATCGGGGTTATTGGAGAATAATAGGTGATTCGGCTTCGAAATAACTCGACACGCAATGCCGCTAAGGTAATTGTCGCGAACGAATATAACGAAGGTGAATGAAGGGCCGCTAAGGTATTTCCTTCATTCGATGAGTTCTTACGCGATCACAATTTCAATGGTAGAAAAGGACGACACCGGTCGTACCCGCGAGAACCTAAGTACGCGAGCAGATTTGCCACTAAGGAGTGAAGATCCCTCGACCGTTTATTCGGAAAGTCGCAATAAGACTGAGGAGTCACCAAGTGGATGACGCCTTGAGGATTTCGGCAAATAGCTGCGTTTAGGTTGTCGTGGGGGTGAATTGCCAAAGAATGGATCAGCGATTTTCATGAGGTTTTGCAAAGAGTTCGATTGTTGCATTTCCTTTTTGCTTGCACTAATATTTCGAAACCGGCAAGTTCGCTTCTTGAAGAAAGAAAAGGAATTTGATGATTTAGGATTGTGAAATATTGCGAGCGTTCGGTGGTATGGAGGCCGCGGAGGCAATGTCACGAGTTGAGCAATACGGAAGTATACGGATACGAAAAATGGTCCGTAACAAAATGTTAATTTATTTGGATAATACGAAAAATGTGTATTAAAGCTTTTACCTTTTATTCTATAACACAATAACCGCATATCTCATGAAATATATTGCGTCTTATAGACTTTGATGTATTGGATAAAGTATGCATCTCTAAACCACCTGCATCTTAATCATCTAAGCATCTGCAGGTTTAAAGGTTAGCATTGCTGTTTTACCCTCCTGCTGGTGGAAACAGAAATTTCGTACCGATAAAGCTCCAGTAGATATGATTGCTAATAGCCCTCGTACCTGATGGTACATTATGATTTGAAATGTTCCTAATACCCCGGTTAGTCGTCGCCACGTCATGATGCAAAATTATATATATCCATACATATATCGACGCAAACATTATTTCGCGGGCGGTTGGAACGGAAAATTCTGTATCTTCCCGAGCTTTTTCCTAACCATGCACGCCAAGTCGTTGCACAGCATTTCCAGTGTACTTGTGTGTTACCGACTTTGTACTTTTATCTAATGGTGACATCAACTTTTTCTTATAATAATAATATGACTTTGTTAAATTAAATTTTTTCAAAAATATTATTTCTAAACTTTAACAATTAAGTGTGCAACATGGCTCGTAAACTTGCTTGGCTATTTCATAAAAGTGATTTCACTTTTTTCGTACATTTGCATTAAAGGAGTATAATGAAACCATTTTTGAACTTGAATAAAAATATAGTTTGAGATATTTGAGATAAATCAGAATTTTTTATATAGTAAAAGAAGCGATAACGATTTTGAGGGATTTTTATTACTTGGCGTTGTTTAAAATAATTAATCGCGAAAAACTTTAATTTTTTGAAAAATTGTTTTAACAATTGGCTATAAACAATTGAACGCTCGACTTTTCGGCAAAAATTGTGATATTCGGTTTCAGCGGATCATAATACATAAAAAGTTTAGCCTCATCCATCGAGCACAACATTTTACGAACATATAACACCGTATCCACATCGAAAAACTTTCTACGCGTTTTTCTCGAAACTATTTTTTTCAAGTCGGTGACCACTATAATTCAAAAACCACTCGATGGATTTTGATGAAATTTGGTTGCCTGATTGATAGCATTAAGAACTAGTCCTTAATCGAAGGATTTTCATTTTTGTTGAATATTTATATTTTTTTAAACAATAAACGAGCGATTTTTCGGTCGAAAATCGAAAGTTATCTGTCGGGAGCCGCCATTTTGTTAATTTAAAAAAAGCTTCGATTACGGACTAGATTTATTATCAAACTAATGATTTTTTTTTGTTTTTTGATTTTCGATGATCCAGTAAATTTTATGACGGTCACCGCCAAGCACTACATGCCGAAGGGGGTCCAACAAAGATGGCGATATTTTTTATAAATAATCAATATTTTTCTTTGATAATTTGTACAAGTCAAGTTGAAATATAACATAAAAAGGCTGTGTAACCACTTTCGTAAAACAAACTTGATTACTATAAAAAAAATTATTGGAAAGGCTCTTTTTTTCACGCCTCTGACTGCATCTCACTCCTTAAGGCCATGTGTCACACGCTGGAAAATTTCGACGCGGCCTCCCGTCACGGCGGTAGTGTAGAGCTCGCAGTTTTTAGCTACGAGCCGCCGCCTACTACCGCCCGATGGCGCAGCGCATGTTTTCTATAGTGCCGCGATGCCAGGCGCTACGCCGAAAAGTCGAGGCCCGATAGGCAACGGTTGCTGTGCGTGTGTGTATATGTTACGTCAGCCACGTGCAGAAAAAAAGAAGTGACCTTTTGTGGCGGATTAAGCCCGTCGGAGGGCCGGGGCGGCATATAAATGAGGCCACCGGTCTGCTGAAAAATGGATGTATTATTGATGATATGTAATTGTAATATACGCCTTACTTATGATATGAGTAAAAAAGTTGGAATATGGATCAGCGTTTAGCACATCACCTAGCAGGTAGAGTGCAAAGAAATAATGAAGACTGTGATAAGAAAGTAACTTTTATTGTACTTATATGTTAAAAACAAAGCTTTCGCTTTGTAACTATTTTACATGTTTTCGTGCTTTCATTTTACTGAACTTCTCAATAACGTCGTTGAAATCTATTTCTCTTGAAACTTTCCTTTCAAATGATAGAATGGACAGATTGACTAGGCGTTCTTGTTTCATCGTAGATCGAAGGTAACTTTTCATAAATTTCAGTTTAGAAAAACTTCTCTCGCATGATGCGACCGAGATACAAATGGTCAAGAAGTATTGGATTATAAGTGATAAACAGGGCAAAGACTCACTGAAGTCCCATTTGATAAAAATACAGGTTTGGAAACGGCCACGATATGTTAGGCGCGCTAAGCCGGTCCACTTTTCTTTACATTTTTCGCCATTGCGTGGCATTGCTGTTGACGCGTACGTGTGCGACATGGACAGAATAGCTTCTGTCTGTCTCTCCCACTCTCCAGATCGAAGCGCATGCGCCGTCGACTTTGCTCCCGAATATTTGATGAGGATACGAATAAAAAACCAAATGAACAACAATACACCTATTGAAAACTAAACTGATTGGTAGACTCATTCTCTGAAAAGTCGCAGCTACGAAAACTCTTCTGCTAGTCACATTTTTCTAAGTTTAATCCTGAACATTTTCTCTAAACATTCGGTGACCGGCTGTTCTTATTGTCGTTCAAATCATTAAAATATTGTACACGTGTGAGCAGTTTAATCTGGCATCTAGAGTTATTTAGTGTTTAAATTATTACATAGAAATGTGGCCAGCGCATTAAGCTCCATAAAGCGCCGTATAAATGAGACCCTTTTTAGAAACGTCATTTTTTTGTTAAAAGTTCGGTAAATTGCCTTGCAATTTTACCAGTATGCGGGAATGTATTTTTACATGATTATAGACGAAAATCAATGAATTGTTAAATATTCGAGTTCGTGAAAGAAATGCCTTAAGAGCATGAGATGAGACACGAACCGAGGTTATTGTTGCGTGTTGTCACATGACAACACGGAAATTAGAAGTGGGGGCGAAGGATGAGATCACAGGAGACCGTAGGTGGGTGATATCCACCGATACGAGCGACGCATGCGGTGCCGAGCGGAATAAAAAGTGGATCTTGTAACAGTACCTTCCGACATCATTGAAATGTGGCTTCGTTTCCAGACCTGTATGTAAGACCGTGGATCAGATAAGTCCCGCAGCGCCGAACAGTGTTGCCAACTTTAGTGGATTTTCCACGTAAACTGGTGGTTTAGACATCCCTTTTAGTGGATAAAATTTGTTTTAAGTGGCTGGTGGTTTTTGTTAGTGGTAAGCAAGATATTCAACCACTAACACCTCTGTAAACTTGGCACCCGGGTATCTCCAATCTCAATTTTTTTTGGTGATTTTCGAAGGTTTTCGTTTGTAATTGATTGTAGTAAACTTAATTTTGTTTGTAGTAGCGCAGAAAAAAATAAAGACCACCAAAAAAAACGGCATCCCCTGAAATAAAAATAACGAACATTAAGCATGTCTTATCATTCAAAATGGTTCGTACGTGATTGTAGTACATTTTGAGACAGGAAATATAAAGAACGGTAACCCTCGACGTGGTTTCTCGATTTTATCCTCGTGGGCCGAAATATATTCAAAAACCGTTGGCAGGATTTCCCGAACGTTGATTATCGACTAATTATAACCTTTATCCTAGCGCTTATTAACGTCTGTATCGACCATCGATCACGACATTTCCATAGACGGCGCCAGAGCGAGCAATAATCGTGAAAGGGTGGAAGTCGAGGGCCGACGCGCTTGCGCCGAATAATGGACATAGAAATACATGGATCTCGAGAAAGTGGGGAAAATCAGACAGGACAGTTATCGAGACGCAAAAGGGAAGGACTCCTGATCCTGATGTGGTGGAGGAAGGGCGTCTGTCCCATTTTGTAAAGTCCGTCTTACTAATTATCATCGATTATTCGCCAAGCGTTCGACCCTCGAGTTACCGGCGTTTACGACGTAGTCGAATGAAACGAATTGTCATTCAACGAAATTATCGTCGAGTTTTCGACGTTTCGTCGGTATTCCGTGTACTTCGATGAGGAGACATTGTACTGTGACAGTGCTCAATTCCGACGACGGTTATCCGTCGACGAAGGATTGTGAAGAAGCGGTGTCGACTAAGGATATTTATTAAACCGAGTTTATTGCATCAAATACGTAAGTGTTATGTCGGTCTATTTATTTCTGCTTCTGCATGTGAGACTCAAAATTCCGTGATTTCACGGGTCCTCCAACGATATCCTCCCTGAGAGAGAGAGAGAGAGAGAGAGAGAGAGAGAGAGAGAGAGAGAGAGAGAGTCTTGGCCGTGAGGGAAACTATTCAGTCATTAACTATTCCGAGTTGTTAGTCTCGAGAAAACTAGCTGGTGCCCAACTCCTTCAAATTAAATTGAATTGTAATTCGAAGACCATGAGCCCTACCAGCCGATGGACCCCGGCCGCGGTAGGTGAGGGGGTTGTTCATTTTAGTATGTATAAAGAAATAAATCCCTGTCTCATTTGGCACCCAACGTGGGGCCCCGTTAGTAAATTTGTGTAATTCAATAAAGTATCGAAAAAAAAATCAGTAACAAAAATTTTATGTGGAGAAATTTTGAAGGAATATTTTTTGGAAATTTCATGCTAAATTCCGGTGATTACTCGCGAGATGAATCAACGTGCCAAGAGTTTCTCTGTTGTTGAATTATTAACCCTTTGTGCCGTAATTCCAAAATAAAATGAACACGTAAAGAGATTTATGTTTGGGGTCAATTGTGAAATTATTTATGCGAAGTAAGAGAATTGATAATCTAATTTATTTATCGCGAATTTGTGTTCGGCGTGAAAAGGAAAATTTCATTACGCATATTAAAAATAATTAGACTTCCATATATTAGAAGAAATACCATTTCTGCGAAATAACATCGGGGAAAAAAAGGGAATAATAATTGCCGAAAGTCATCTATAGAGAAAAGGTCGCTTCGGACGATTGGGCATATTCTCATACGGCCTATTGTTCCCAGAGAGTCGGACACTTTCCCGAACTCGAGCCATGTATATACCACATTCAAACACATGAGCGAAACGAAACAAAGCGGACCACGATAAACTACTCTCTCGAAAATTCTCGGCCTCGCGTATTTCCGAATTAAGGGAAATACGCGAGGGAAATACCCCCACTTACGATTTTGAAAAATCGATTTTTTTTATTGCATTTTTTTTAAGTATAAGTATCTGAGAATATGTCCTGAAAATTTCAAGTCGATCCGAACAAAATTGACTGAGATATAAGCGTTGAAAGAGAAGAGTCCGTTGTGTAAACGACTGGCTAGTCTGCCGTCTGGCGCGCTCGACCCTCCCTCCAACCTTCAATGCATTGTTCGATGAAAAGGGTCGTATACCTGGCATTCACAACGTTCATATAATAGACTGGAATTTATAAAAACGTATTTTCGTTGTCTGTTATGGTCTAAACTCGTCAGTGTAGCTCGAAAGTTCGACTATATAAGACGTATATTCCGCCGTTCATAATATTATATGCGCAGTTTTTATTCATTTTACATTCAAAAATGGATCGAAAAAAAGGTTCGCGACAAACAAGAAGCAGTGATAATTTACGGAAATCTCGACCAAAAAAAAGGAAGGGTGTTTTTAACCCCAACCTGGCCGAAACGGAAACTGAAAGTTTCAGTACGTCTGCGAAGAAACTGAAAAATAATAATGATATGACTGTGAATCAAAGTCCTAATATTGAATATCGGATTTTGAACTTTTGGGTTGTGTTTGCTGCTATTTTAAATTTAGTGAAGTGCAAAACGTGTAATGGAAATATTACATTTGAAACGGCAAGTGCAAGAGGATTAGGCTTCAAAATCGTTGTGAAATGTGACTCATGTGCAGATAATTTGATACCATCTTCTCCTTTTTTGGAACATTCGTATGAAATAAATCGTCGATTTATATTCACCATGCGAGTTCTCGGCATAGGATTGGCTGGAGCACAAAAATTTTGCGGACTTATGGACATGCCAAGGTTTCTTACCGAGACTACATATTCAATAATTTTGAAAAGTATTTATGAGTCTGTGAAAACATGTGCAGATGTAATATTTAAAAAAGCCGTACGAGAAGAAATTGAAGATACACCTAATGCAGAAGGCGATGCAACTCCTCAATTAACAGTTTCCGGAGATGGATCCTGTAGGAAGCGAGGATATACGTCGTTGTTCGGAGTCACATCAGTCATAGGCTACTACAGTGGAAAAGTACTTGATCTTGTGGTAAAAAGTGCGTATTGTAAAATGTGTGAATCGTGGAAACATAAGCTAAATGATGCGGACTACGAAGAATGGTACGAAACACACGAAGATAACTGCAGTGCAAATCACGAAGGCTCCTCGGGAATAATGGAGGTGGACTCCATTATCGAAATCTTCAAGCGTTCAATAGAAAAATATAATGTCCTGTACCGTTACTATATTGGAGACGGAGATTCGAAAACGTACACTGGGCTAGTAAATTCTCATCCTTATGACGACGTAGAAGTTATAAAAAAAGAATGCATCGGTCACGTCCAAAAGCGTATGGGATCCCGCCTTCGTAATTTAGTAAAAAAAACAAAAAGCTTGGTGGTAAAGGACAGCTGACAGGGAAATTTATTGACAAGCTCACTGTGTACTATGGACTTGCTATTCGACGCCATTCTGCTTCTGTTCACGATATGCATGAGGCAATATGGGCGACCTTCGATCATTACAGTTCAACCGATGCAAATCCACACCATGAGAGATGTCCAACCGGTGAAGAATCGTGGTGTTCGTATCAACGAGCTCAGGCGAGAAACGAGACTTTCCAACACGATTACAAACCACTTCCATCAAATGTATTGGATGCCATCAGACCTATATACAACGATCTGAGTAAGGAAACTTTACTCGAAAGATGCGTCGGTGGCTTCAATCAAAATAACAACGAAAGCTTCAACCAACTTATTTGGAAAATCAGCCCAAAAATCGTCTCGAGTGGACCAATCGTTGTAAATTTAGCAGCTTATATTGCCGTTGGAGTATTCAACGAAGGTTCAAAATCATTATTATTTTATTTGAACTCAATCGGAGTGAGCTGTGGACACAACGCGCACGAATACGCTGATAAAATGGACGAAGCACGGATTGCACTGGCAGAGAGACGTGCGGCCAAGAGCACTCGTGAAGGAAGAATGTTACGAAGTCAACACCAAATTTCCGTTTTGCAAGCGGCATCGTCGGCGGAAGAACTTCTGTATGGGCCCAGAATAGATGACTCTATGTAAGTTTACCACAAAAAATATTTTCTTCGTGTAAACTGAAATTGAAACTTTAAACGCGTTTTTCTCAAAATGGCATTACTGAAGTCGGTGACCAAGATTACTCGAACACTAATGAACCGATCTTCTTGAAATTTTGCAGGCTTATTTAATACATAAAAATGTAGTCTTTAATCGTTCGATTTTTTTTTTCGAAAAAAATGGCCGTTTTATAGCCAAAAAACGGCCGTTTTTTTCGTTAAAATCGAACCATTAACTTTGACTGTCCGCCATTTTGTGAAAAATGAATATTTTTTAAAATCCTTCGATTAAAGAGTAGTTTATACTTATATTTGACTAAATCCATCAGCATTTTTTTTTCAGATGATCCACTTCGCCGCAATGTTGGTCACCGCAAACCGTGTATATAAAAACATTATTTCATTGACGGCCATTTGCCACTAAACAATGTAATATTTTTCAATAAAAAAATGACTGAAAGTTCTTCAAGATGTGTTCTTTAAGATGGTATATTGATCGATTAAAAAAGTTTTGTAGTTTTCTTTAAAAAAATTCATGAAAAAGGCCTTTTTTGCGCTACAAGTGGGGGTAACGCCTTAAGATAGTAACGTTGAATCGACTTATATGTGGGATACTCTTTATAACTTTTTCCCTTGTAATATTTTGTCTCTTTCCTATAATATTCTTGGAATATTTTCGACTGTTTCTTTTCTTCGCAATAATCATTGTATTCTTAGTTTATGCTATCTATGATTTGACTGTTATTTATTCTGTGCTCCTTATGCTAAATTATTTCTTATGTTTTTATACTATGCTATCTATTGTGTTACGCTAAGTTGTTTTTGCACAATGAATTATTTCTTGTATGTTATTATTTAATATCATTATTTCTGATTATTGTGATATTCAATCATCTCGGTTGAAGAATATTTGTGCGAAATATATTGTAAAGAGAATACAACAATTATTGCGTCGATCGTTATTCATCGTCATTTCGATTTCTTAAATTTCAACAATCGACATAACACCATTCGGATAATTACCGCTGGCCGTTATCAATATCAACTAAAATTGTTCCAAAGTCCGACAATCAAAATTAACGTAGGAAGATTGGTCCTGGCAAGGATAGTTGAATTTAAATAAAATATTTTGAAGTTAAGGGGTAAGGCCACTGTAATTTTTTTGAAAAATCGATTTTTTTTGATCCAAAAATAGTTTAAACCCTCTAGAATAAGGAAACAAAGGTCCCGTGCGAGAAAAATTTTTTTCCTTAGGAAATAGAGCAATTCGCAATAGTTTTTTCCTTAGGAAATAGAGCTATTCGCAAAACTTTAAACGCGTTTTTCTCGAAATACGGTTTTTCAAAATGGGACGCAGCATCACTCGAACAATTTTCATTTTTTTTACTTGAAATTTTGACCACATGTGAACATTAACATTATCTTGAGAATGTCGATCGGAATTTTCAATAACTTTATTTATTGATTTTTTATTAACAAAAAACTAGCCGTTTTTTTCGTCAAAAATCAATTTTTTTTTCAACCACACGCCAAATCCACAAAAATTGATACTTTTTAAAATCCGATCGACATTCTCTAACTATAACCCTCTAGATTGATGGTTTTTTTTTGTTCTAGATTCAAAAGTGCACCAGTGGTGCTGCGTGGCGCGGAGCCCTGCAAGCAAAACATGCCCCGGGAAGATAGCTGTGGAACCGCCATTTTGTTTTTTTTTGCTGTAAAAAAATTTGATAATAAAGTTTAATGTATGCCCGATAACACCCTTAAAAGTTTTTTTTTCAATTACCTTCAATTTTGGAAGCAAAAAATTCGTGAAAAAACCTTTTTTTTTGGACCGTTACAGTGGCCTAACCCCTTAATTAGGAATTCCCGTAAATTATTGGACAATTAAATTTGAATCGTGAATAGAACATTACAATCAGGTATATTAAAACAAATTATAGTTGCGAGTTATTTAATAGTGAATTGAAATATTGCTTCCGACAATTGTCTCGATTCCTTGAATAAAATGAGTCTTCATAATTTATTTGTGAATTGAGCATGACTCGTGAATTTGAGTAATGTTTTCGACACCCCTACGAAGGGTACGCGTGCCGCTAAGAATTCGGAAAAGGAAAAAGGAACTTCGGGAAAAAAGGAAACCCTGCGATGTCGCTCAACGAAGCTCTCTCATCCACGTCTGGAGAGGGGGGGGGGGAGAAACGGCGAGCTAACCTAGACTTTGGGGCTACAGGTGAGCCCGGGGAGGGGACTCTCCCTTCTTTCGATGATTCCGAAGGTGTAAGACTGTCAGCAAGAGTAAATGTTCCTTTTAGGGGAATTTCACCGTTTGGAAGAGGTAGGGGTTCACGCGGTGCTACTCCCACCCCTGGATATGAAAATTCTAGGGATCTTACGTTAGAAAATACGGTAATTAAGATGAGTAGAACATTGAAAGAATTTGAAATGAAATTAAATAACGTTCGTCAACTGGAGGGTAAACTGGAAAAGCTATTGGAAAATTCGAACATTTTTAAATCGGGTTCGGACATCCCGTCGCGACATAATCTCGCGTCTGAGGGGGGAGTCGTGTCGACAGAACGGGGAGGCAAGTCATCGAGACAAATGGTGAATAATTTAAATAATAGCGATAATGAGATAGCAGATATCACGATCGCGAATGCATCAGATGAAAATAGGAATCTATCAAGAACCACGTCCGTAAGGTTTGATAATCGGGTTATTAATGATAAAATTATTGACAATAGGATTGTTGAAGACGAAGTTAGAAATGTCGACGATACCTTTCAAGGGACTCTGCCTGTTAGACCGAACGAAATATTTATCGACCGTAATTTGTCGTGGCCTACGTCGGTTAGACCTGGCGAAAGGGTTTCGAGTGAGAGAAACCGAAATTCATTGAGAGTCGTAAACGTCGACGAAGATGAGCGAAATTTTGATGAGGATATGGGAACCTTGTCGAGAATTAATTTAGATCGACAGAACCAAGAAAGCTTCCTGATTAGTAGGGGGGCATTCGTCCGATATAATTCGGCGAGTGCTAATGGGATTCGTCAATGCACGAACGCGAATCGAATCCAGCTTGCGAAAGATAATACGCGAAATAATTCTATGAATATACCGTTGCCATCGATTTTAACAAATCTTGCGGAGGAGCGATCGAAACGACCAGCTGATCGAACGCTGAATGATTTTGTTACCGTGACATTGTCTCGTTCGACACTTGACGGCGAGGTCGTAACGGACGAAAGTCGAATGACGGTTAACGAATGTCAAAGGCTTATCGGAAATAGCCGCGAGCTTTATCGCACCGAAAACGCGCTAATTCGATTCACAGACTTCGATGAAACCGACAATCCAAACTACCTCGGAGAGGAGTTCTGTCATGGCGGACGAGCAAGTCGAGCGACAGTGGCGATAATGGCCGCGAATATGTTCCAAACCGCCGTTCTTGTACGCCAGTAGTATAACAGGACTGATTCTAACCGCGGGATCTCAGGGGGGAGCGGGGCGGGGGGCTCCAGCGCGGGGGACCGAGGGCAGACGTCACGCGGCGGGGTGGGGGAAGGCGACGCAGAGAGAGGGTCTAGCGCGAGATAGCCGAGAGTGGGGGCGTGATGGCACGCGACGCTGAGCGATAAGGGGGGGGAGTTGGCGCGGGGCCGTTGACACCATAGGGCGGTGGGTAAATGTTGAAAACTCATAAAATCGTGTGATTTATTATAATCATTAAGATTATTTACATCTTATCGATGCAGGCGGAGCGTTTTTATTGCGTCACTGGAAGTCTGTACAAAGAACAATTTAGATAGGCGTGTGCACGTGTGTGTGTGTGTGTGTGTGTGTGTGTGTGTGTGTGTGTGTGTGTGTGTGTGTGTGTGTGTGTGAGAGAGAGAGAGAGAGAGAGAGAGAGAGAGAGAGAGAGAGAGAGAGAACAACTATGAGTGGCTAGAATTTTTTTTCGATAATATAAAAAACTGCAGTTGCCATATGAAGGGCGGCCTTTCAAAGAGCTATAAAATGCCTTATTTATTATATGCAGCTACGGCTATGAGAGGAGTCATTGTTCCAAAAAAAACAAATTTTAATCCCATCGAGATTGTGCTTTCATTCTGAAATATAACGTCAAGATGTTCACATGTGCGAGTATGTATGCAGTGCATCCGGCCAAACACCCCCTGGACTTGACCAAAAACGAGCTCGAACAAGTTCCAAAGGTCTTGCTCTTAAAATATTGGGGTCATTATATTGGTTTACTGTGGGATCGTTTGCCAGAACATCATCGCAACAACAGTGAAGTGATATCATATCTTCCATGCATGGAACATTATAATACGTCACAAATGAAAGATCACATTGATGGCCCCCCACCTCAACGTCGAGATTGTGAAAAATGTCATGAGGTGGGAAACTTTCCACGTGGGAGGAGGACCGGGTTCCACGAACGTGTTTGACCCCGTTTTTCATTATTGGAAAAGTGGGGAGAAGTTTGAAAATTTCAGTGGTGGGGTTACAAAACGAGGGAGCTTATCATTTCATAGACCAAGCTCAGACTGCACTATTCCACCGCCACATCAACATCTTCAAAAATAACTTTGAAAATTTTTTGAAAAGTGACAAGTGTCGAAAATGGATTTCACGAGTATCAACAGTCAGCCGAATGGCGGAATTCCTTCCAACGACGAAGCTGTCAGAACTCATCGTTCACTCGGAGCATCCAATCTCTGACACGAGGGCCGTACAATCCAAGTTTGGGAAACGCTACATCGCTGACATCGCGAATGCGTTCACTGTCTTCTTACCAGCGCGACTTGTGAAGGCCTTTGACGAAGATTTGGAAACGTGCGAGCGTATGCGGCAAGAGGCACGCGATCATCATCTCTTCATGTGGTACATGGGTGGAAAATACAACAGCGTCGAGTTCTATCGCTTGTGAGCACACCATGGTGGAAAAGACAAAATTCGTTGGAACACCATCGTCGAACGGCTGTCCGCATCATCGAGAGTATGCTGTAACTGGCGCGCCATGGTCAACTCTACATGCAGTTGCGGAAAATACAACAGCGTCAAGTTCCAGCGTCTCTGAGCATGGTGGAAAAGACAAAATTCGTTGGAGCAGCATCGTTGAGTGCAACAGCCGTCCGCATCACAGTCGCCTCGCCATCGCTTTCGACGTTTTTAGTGTTGAATATGTAAAAATGTATTTTAAAAAAACTGTATTATTAAAATGTATGAGAAAGGGAAATTCAAACTATTTTCGTCGTAGTATAAATGAAGAACTCAAATGATATATATTTTCATCGAAATGATTTTTATTCATTTTAAAAAAATCCCTCGCTCACACAACGCTTCGTATACACTCAACCAGCTTTTCAGCGATTTTACATTCACATGGGCGCAGTTGTATTTCGTGTTGACGGAATGATGCGGGCATTTGGAGTTTGTGATTTTCGGCAACTTCTGCAGCGATGGACAGTCCAGAGTCTCCATGCCATGAGCATTTCTCGAAACCATTCGCATAGATGGTTGGAACTCCTTGCAAGATTTCTCGAATTGTCTTTCTAGCTGCCTCGTATGATATGCCGCTGTGATCCCATCGTATTCCATGGAAATTGCGTTCCAGCCACTTGTTTGTCATTTTGTACTTGGCCGGTAAAGAGACCCATGCAAATGGTGCGTCGAAGGCGAGCGTCAGCGGTTCAGCATTCTTGTCGTGGAGTTTGACGATGGACATCTCCTTCAGGACAAATTTGTTAATGGGTCTCTTGAAGCCCTGCACATCGATGATAAGCTCTATGTTGACTGACGTTGACGCGAATCATCGGCATGATTTTATACCAATTTTTTCACCCCACCACTAATTGGATTGTACTCGACAATACGATCTTGGAGGATCATGCAGTATGCTGAGGTTTGCGGTGGAATATTGTTTTCCAATTCGAACTCAAGACGCACGTCCACAGGACCGGACTTGAGAGAATCGTTTTGCTTTCAGCAGTCAATAACAACGAGGGGAGCTTTTTCTAAAAATTCCATCCTACTCAGCCATGGTTCAGCCTCTTTGTTGTAATAGGTCGGCTGAAAGTTTGCATACATCTCGTAGAGTAGAGCATATTGATTTTGATCATTGGTCAAATTCAAATTTCCATATGGATAACATTGCGAGTTGAGGTATAGTTTGACATCGCTCAGGTTACAATGATCAAAGTGGCTCGCATTGTGTTGTTTCTTATTTTTCCGTTCGGTCTGCAGCGCGGGTATTACATATCGTGGCTACTCCAGCTGATTCGAGGTTTTCACAGACCACACGTGCTTGGAGGTGGCAGGCAGCAATGGATATTCATACAGTTCCCATGTACGAAAACTCATGGAAATTGGTGCGTCTTTGGCGAGAAACTTTAACAGTTGAATTTTTCGCTGATCTGAGACTGTGACATACGGTACGAGCCATTCTATTTTATGCAATGCGAGTTTTTAGTCTTCGGGCGCTGTTTGTAAAATGGCATTGACATCGGTCTTTGATCTTGTGAGAATCAATTCGTGCTTGGCATTTACGACAATTTTCCGATAATCTTCCGCAAATCCGAGGAGCATGCTGAGCGGTATACACACATCAAAGTTTCCCGATACATCCACAATCTGCTTGGTCTCTTCGATATCGAGCCATCCAGTGTTCTCGAGCATAGAACTTTTGGCCTGTGAGAGAGATGAATATCCCTTAATTACACTCGTAATACCGACATTCTTATTACGATCAATTTTATGGTTTTCAATT